>NKDA01000072.1:15000-20000 GCA_002872375.1 Eulimnadia texana
TACTAGGAATCGTACTTGGGACTCACTTGTAGGCAGCAATGATTTGAAGATTCTCTGAGATTCCTCCAGATTCTTTATACTTGTAGGCATCGCGTGTAACACACACGTGCAGGCGAAACATTCTTAAATGATTCTTCCAAGATTCTTCCAGATTCATTGGCATTTGACTCGTAGTTTAATAAGAATCTTGGGATAATAGACTTGTAGGCAAAACAGATCCTTGGAAATTGTATTGTATTTTCACTGGGGGTTTACTATAGGAATCTTGCAGATAAGTAAGAGAGAGAGATTCTCTGTGTTGGGGTTGTAGGCAAACTTGTACAGTTTCAGTTGCAGAGTGTAATGAAAAAAAAAAATTCCAAACAGTTAACAACCGATAAAAAAAAAAATAGGTCATCACGCGGATAAATTAGTGATAACATTGATAGACACTGTACGACGATATCATTAAAATAGTTGACGGCTAAAGAACTACCTGGGGCAGCGTCGCGGACCAAGTTATCACTGAAAAGTAGCCCGCATGCATCGGGAGTCCCGTGAAAAACTCACGATAACTACTATTTACGTTTAATATTTCATCTTCTGCAAGTCGCAGGAAGATCAAACTTACGTCCGAGCACTCGTCTTTTTAAACGCTGTTGCATGATGTATAAACATATCCATGTTATCCCTAAAACGTTGCGGACCCACCGGGTTACGGCGAAAGCGCCGAGTCTTTGTCACGGCCAAACGAGCCGAGCGCCTCGGGAGTTCCGCGAATTTCAGCCGCATTCGCGGTAACTTTTATTTTCTGTTAATAACTTCTTTCCTAGGAATCACAGAGAAACGGGACTTGCACCATCGTTCTCAGCTTTTCAAGAGCTATCGAATAGTGCATAAACATCCTCATGTTGTAATAAAAAAGGCAGCTTGCCCTGACATCAACGGAACTCGCGATAACTTTTTATTTTTCGTTAATAACTCTTTTGCCAGGAGTCACAGAGAAACGAGACTTGCACCATCGTTCCGAGCTTTTCAAGAGCTATCGAATGGTGTAAAAACACGCCCGTGTTGTAATGAAAAAGGTAGCGGACCCGGTGCGTGCGGGCGCTCCGAAAAATTCCTCACGAGGAAGCGGCGCGAGCGCGTGAGGAGCCTCGAGGCGCTCTCCCGCACTCTCGAGAAACGTGATTTTTTCCTGAAATAACTTTTTCTGTAGAAACGGTAGAGAAACGAGACTTGGACGCACATTCTCGACTTGACAAGCGCTACCGAATGATGTAATGAGGCGACGAGAAATGTCGCGTGAAATCAGGAGTAGAGAGATTACGAACGTACATAGGGGGTACCGTTTTCCCTATATGAGGAGGTGTCTGGTCACGAAACATTGAAATGAAGAAAGGCGGCGCGAGTACGGGTGTCCGATACAGTCCCGCGTGGTTCCCAGAGAGCAGGAGAGGTCCGGGAAGAGCAATTTTCTCGGATTTTTCCAGTTTTTTCGGGGGAGTTAACCGCGTGCGGATCACGGACGGCCCGGCGTTTTACTTTCTGATTTTCCTTGGAGTAGGATACCAGCCGAGGCACGGGAAGAGTTTCGCTGGAAGTCGGTAGAGGATTGCTAAGGTATAGAAGCACTGGGAGACGCGATAATTTGCTTCGCCGAACCAGACTGCTTCCACGCTTTACCACCGATGATCGTCTAAACCCCGTCAGTGCCGAGGCCTCTCTCGCAACCAATTTTCGCAGCAGGCCGCGGATATTCCTTTGCGGATGTCCCTATGCGGCAGTTGCAACGTAAGGGCAGCGCGGGATTTCGTTTTCCGTGTGAGTGTCTCGTTCACGGCTTTCACAGCCGGCGAGTAATCTCGCGATGGGAACGGAAACTTGTCCGCCAAGTTTGATTGAAGAAGAAGAAGTTTGAAAGACAACTTGTCCCCGGTTTACGGCGGAAAGGCTGTGTAAGGAACTTGCTCTCTCTCTCTGGGGGGAGCTGGCTCCTGTGCGGCCCGACCGTCGCGGGTTTAAAGGACTCGCTGTGCTTTTCAAAAAGGCCAGCCGAGAGTGTTCTCTTCGTCTAGTCTGCCGGCAAGATATTTTTGCTTTTTTCTCATGTCTCTCCGGTGTGGAGACGGTGGAGAAAAAAATAAAAAATTGAGGGCCGGGAGACGCCAAGGACGCAAGTTAGAGCCCGGCAAGCTACCTGGTTGATCCTGCCAGTAGCATATGCTTGTCTCAAAGATTAAGCCATGCATGTCTAAGTACAAGCCGCTATGCGGCGAAACCGCGAATGGCTCATTAAATCAGTTATGGTTCCTTAGATCGTACCATCCTACTTGGATAACTGTGGTAATTCTAGAGCTAATACATGCAAAGAAGCCCCGACCTCACGGGAGGGGTGCTTTTATTAGATCAAAACCAATCGGGCTTCGGCCGTCCACTTGGTGACTCTGAATAACTTTGAGCTGATCGCACGGTCTCGAACCGGCGACGCATCTTTCAAATGTCTGCCTTATCAACTGTCGATGGTAGGTTATGCGCCTACCATGGTTGCAACGGGTAACGGGGAATCAGGGTTCGATTCCGGAGAGGGAGCCTGAGAAACGGCTACCACATCCAAGGAAGGCAGCAGGCGCGCAAATTACCCACTCCCGGCACGGGGAGGTAGTGACGAAAAATAACGATACGGGACTCTTCCGAGGCCCGTGATTGGAATGAGTACACTTTAAATCCTTTAACGAGGACCTATTGGAGGGCAAGTCTGGTGCCAGCAGCCGCGGTAACTCCAGCTCCAATAGCGTATATTAAAGTTGTTGCGGTTAAAAAGCTCGTAGTTGGATTCCGGTCTCGGCGGGTGGTGCCGCCTTTCACGGTGTTCGCACTGCCCAGGCCGGACAATCAACCGGACTCTATCCGGGGTGCTCTTAACCGGGTGTCCCGGGTGGCCGGTACGTTTACTTTGAACAAATTAGAGTGCTCAAAGCAGGTGCATCGCGCCTGAATATCACAGCATGGAATGATGGAATAGGACCTCGGTCTTATTTTGTTGGTTTTCTGGACCCGAGGTAATGGTTAATAGAGACAGACGGGGGCATTCGTACTGCGACGCTAGAGGTGAAATTCTTGGACCGTCGCAAGACGAACAACTGCGAAAGCATTTGCCAAGAATGTTTTCATTAATCAAGAACGAAAGTTAGAGGTTCGAAGGCGATCAGATACCGCCCTAGTTCTAACCATAAACGATGCCAACCAGCGATCCGCCGAAGTTACTCCCATGACTCGGCGGGCAGCTTCCGGGAAACCAAAGTTTTTGGGTTCCGGGGAAGTATGGTTGCAAAGCTGAAACTTAAAGGAATTGACGGAAGGGCACCACCAGGAGTGGAGCCTGCGGCTTAATTTGACTCAACACGGGAAACCTCACCAGGCCCGGACACTGGAAGGATTGACAGATTGAGAGCTCTTTCTTGATTCGGTGGGTGGTGGTGCATGGCCGTTCTTAGTTGGTGGAGCGATTTGTCTGGTTAATTCCGATAACGAACGAGACTCTAGCCTGCTAAATAGGTGGCGGGTCCTACCCGTCCGTCACTCTTCTTAGAGGGACAAGCGGCGTCCAGCCGCATGACAGTGAGCAATAACAGGTCTGTGATGCCCTTAGATGTCCTGGGCTGCACGCGCGCTACACTGAAGGAATCAGCGTGTCTTCCTGTCCGAGAGGACCGGGTAACCGCTGAACCTCCTTCGTGGTTGGGATTGGGGACTGAAATGATCCCATGAACCAGGAATCCCTAGTAGGCGCAAGTCACTAGCTTGCGTCGATTACGTCCTGCCCTTTGTACACACCGCCCGTCGCTACTACCGATTGAATGATTTAGTGAGAACTTCGGACGGACTTGTCGGGCGGAGCTTCGGCTCTGCTTCGGCGAGACTGAAAGATGTTCAAACTTGATCCTTTAGAGGAAGTAAAAGTCGTAACAAGGTTTCCGTAGGTGAACCTGCGGAAGGATCATAACCGATTTGACTCTTTGCAGTCATATCACACTTTATATACCCGTTGCATGAGGAACTTTTCTTGCTTCGGCAACAATAGTCCCGATTGCTCGGAGTTGAACGATTCTTTGAAAAGCTGCGACGGAGTCTGGTCACATTGACCGGTAATCTCTGTGATAGTTGCGGCTAGCTGAGGGTCTTGAAGCCGAAACGAGGGCTGGTTATTTTTTTCTCTCACGAGAGAAAAGAAACCTGCGTGGCTCTGTACCGCTATTGAAATGACTCTTTTGCTGGGTACCTAACGGTTTAAAGATTTATTCTCCCGCCCGCAGAGTCGCAGCGAAGGAGCTCGCTCGATCCTCACACGGTTTGTAAAGACCGCACAAACTATCCTATACATGTCGTGAGAAACTTTTTGTTTCGCACTGTACGGTTGGTAGTTGGAAACAGCCTTGTTTTTCGCCGGTTTTTAGAGAAGTTGGCCCTAACGAGTCTGGCGCTGACTGACCCCAAGAACCTGGACTGAGAACTCTGGCTAAAACTGTTTATTATGACCCTGAACGGTGGATCACTCGGCTCGTGGATCGATGAAGAACGCAGCAAAATGCGCTAATCCATGCGAACTGCAGAACACATGGAGCATCGAAACTTTGAACGCAAATGGCGGCCAGCTTCGCGCTCGGGCCACACCTGGCTGAGGGTCGGATGAATACATCCATCACAACATTTTTTGTTGTGCTCTGGGCGACGTGGCCGGCCTATAAGGCTGGCTGTGCCGTCTTAAATACAGAAGAAACGATTCGGGAAAGTGTGTTCAACACTGCTCTCGTTGTTTGTCCTTTTCTGTGCCCCATTTCAACGCTTTGGTTGGCGTTTATTCTCGCTAACGGGAGAACAAGAAGGCTGGCAAAATGTTTCCGCTAGTGTGCGGGAATAAAATGCCTTGGCCTCGATGTGATCTCTGAGGGAGAAAGACGTGAGTACAACAGCCGAAGTCGGGGGCGAGCAGGAATTTGCAAACGGCGGCGTAACAGCTC
>NKDA01000072.1:25000-26511 GCA_002872375.1 Eulimnadia texana
TAGTCGTACAGAAGCAATAGTCATTGAATGTAATAAACTAGCAAGCAGTGTTAGTCGTAGAGAAGCAATAGTCATTCAATGCAGTAAACGAACAGCAGTGCTAACTGTATAGAAGCAACAGGCATTATACATTTAGTAAACTAGCAGCACTGTTAGCTGCGCGAGCAGCTGTAGTCATTAAATGTAATGAACTAGCAAGCACGTTAGCCGTAGAGAAGCAATAGCATTAATTCAGTAAACTAGCAAGCAGTGTTAGCCGTAGAGAAGCAATAGCCATTATACATTTAGTAAACTAGCAGCACTGTTAGCTGTGCGAGCAGCTGTAGTATTGAATGTAATAAACTAGCAAGCACGTTAGCAACAACAAGCGTAAGCAATAGTCTTTACAGGCCGGTATAGTAGCAAGCAGCGTTAGCTGTAGACAAGCAATAGTCTTTTTAAAGTTCAGTAAACTAGCAGCAGTGTTAGCTGTGCGAGTAGCAATAGTCTTTACAAGATCAGTAAAACTAGCAGAGCTAAGCAGCAGCAGCAGCAGCAGGTACTCTTTCAATCCAATTTACTATATGCTATGCGAGATTATTTCAATGGCTCACTAAAACGTTTTACTTCAATGTAAGAGTCTCGTCAGTTGCAGTTGTAAACAAAAGAAACTGTAGATTATGGGGGATCCTGTTGTGTTTGGGTAGTAATTAATGGGGCAAGAATCTTGTTCAGAATTCAGTTGTAAGGTCAGACTTCAAGATTCTTGCTACACGTTTCACTTTAACGTCAAGATGTTTTGTACTTGGCCTGTAGTGTATCGGAGGCATATATATTACATTTACTTGTAGCAAAAGAAACTGTAAGATTCTTTGAGATTCTTGTGTATTGGACGTTTAGCTTTTTAACGGGAATCTTTTATTAAAAGACTCGTAGGCAAACGATTTGCTTTGAAGATTCCTACAGATTCTTCAATAGTTGACTTGTAGGTTCTTGGGCACTCTATATAACCGAGTGACGGACAGTAGATTTCTTTCAGATACTATTGTGTTTGGCTTTATTACGAATATCCTTTAAAGAAAAAACTGCAGGCACTCGGATTCTTGCACCTTCATTTGCACTTGACTCGTAGTCTATGAGGAATCTTTTATAAAAAGACTTTGGGAGCAATGGAGATTCGTTCAGATTCTTCCACATACTTTTTGCATTCGGCTTGCAGGTTCATAAGAAACCCTGTATAATAGACTTGTAGGCAAAACATTGTATAAGAATTCTTCCAGATTCTTTACACACTTGAGGCATCGCGTGTAACACACATGCAGGCGAAACATTCTGAAAGATTCTTTCAAGATTCTTCAGATTCATGGCATTTGACTCGTAGTTTACTAGGAATCGTACTTGGGACTCACTTGTAGGCAGCAATGATTTGAAGATTCTCTGAGATTCCTCCAGATTCTTTATACTTGTAGGCATCGCGTGTAACACACACGTGCAGGCGAAACATTCTTAAATGATTCTTCCAAGATTCTTCC
>NKDA01000073.1:0-2500 GCA_002872375.1 Eulimnadia texana
GCAGGTGAGTTGTTACAACACTCCCTGAGCGGGTTCCGACCTCCATGGCCACCGTCCTGCGTCTTAGCAACCAAACTCCTTTTCGTGGATCCGAAATGTGCGTCGTTTAGGCGCCTTAACCGGCGTTTGGTTCATCCCACAGCGCCAGTTCTGCTTACCAAAAATGGCCACTGGGCACTCGGAATCCACAGTTGCCGCGGCCTCGCTTAGCAGGCCGGCTTCTCACCCATTGAAAGTTTGAGAATAGGTTGAGGTCGTTTCGACCCAAGGCCTCTAATCATTCGCTTTACCGGATGAGACTCCGTGTTCTTTCTGCGAGCACCAGCTATCCTGAGGGAAACTTCGGGGGAACCAGCTACTAGATGGTCGATTAGTCTTTCGCCCCTATACCCAACTCAGACGATCGATTTGCACGTCAGAATCGCTGCGGACCTCCACCAGGGTTTCCCCTGGCTTCGTCCTGGTCATGCATAGTCACCATCTTCGTGTCCCAACGTGTACGCTCTTGGTGCGTCTAGCCGGCAACGCGGCTTCGACGCCCCGGGGATGCGCCCGAGCTACCGAGCAGAACGGGATCTCCCCTCAGCCGCCAACGAGGGTGGCTTTCACTTTCATTGCGCCTTCGGGTTTTGTAGTACCGACGACTCGCGCACATGTTAGACTCCTTGGTCCGTGTTTCAAGACGGGTCGGTGGGACCCGACACTACTCTCCGCTATATTCTCCCCGTGAGGAGAGAAATTTCGGTTCACGGCCGACGGGACCGTCCGGAAATCCCGGAATCCACCCCGCGAGGGGGCTTCCTCCAGAACCCTTCTGACGCCCGCCAGCCGGTTGCGGATCCTACTGGGCCCCCAGCTAACAGCCCCCGTAAACCGGCGAACCGCGACGAGGTGTTCCGAGAGGAATCACGACACGCCACGGCCGACTCGCGAGAGCCGTGATGGGGACCTTTCGACCTTCGAGGGCCCACCCGTTTAACCCCTGAACGGTTTCACGCACTCTTGAACTCTCTCTTCAAAGTTCTTTTCAACTTTCCCTCGCGGTACTTTGTTTGCTATCGGTCTCGTGGCCGTATTTAGCCTTAGAAGGAGTTTACCTCCCGCTTAGGGCTGCACTCTCAGCAACCCGACTCTAAGGAGAGACCCAATGCACGGTCGCGGCTCGTCACCACGGGCCTGACACCCTCTCTGGGTTGCTGGCCCCATTCATGGAGACTTGGACGATACCGGACAGACGCGCACGGTCCTCCTGAACACCACATTCCGCGACACCCGAAAGGCGCGAGGTTCGGTGCTGGGCTTTTCCCTCTTCGCTCGCCGCTACTAGGGGAATCCTTGTTAGTTTCTTTTCCTCCGCTTAGTGATATGCTTAAGTTCAGCGGTAGTCTCACCTGCTCTGAGGTCAGTGATAGTTTGTTTTTAAAAACTTGTCAAAACGAACGGAAGAGCCACCAAGCTCTCTCTTGTCAACAAATTCCGTACAAACAGGTCGCAAACATAAACTCAGCGGCCGCTCTCTTTTAACAAAAGAGCTGTTACGCCGCCGTTTGCAAATTCCTGCTCGCCCCCGACTTCGGCTGTTGTACTCACGTCTTTCTCCCTCAGAGATCACATCGAGGCCAAGGCATTTTATTCCCGCACACTAGCGGAAACATTTTGCCAGCCTTCTTGTTCTCCGTTAGCGAGAATAAACGCCAACCAAAGCGTTGAAATGGGGCACAGAAAAGGACAAACAACGAGAGCAGTGTTGAACACACTTTCCCGAATCGTTTCTTCTGTATTTAAGACGGCACAGCCAGCCTTATAGGCCGGCCACGTCGCCCAGAGCACAACAAAAAATGTTGTGATGGATGTATTCATCCGACCCTCAGCCAGGTGTGGCCCGAGCGCGAAGCTGGGCCGCCATTTGCGTTCAAAGTTTCGATGCTCCATGTGTTCTGCATTCGCATGGATTAGCGCATTTTGCTGCGTTCTTCATCGATCCACGAGCCGAGTGATCCACCGTTCAGGGTCATAATAAACAGTTTTAGCCAGAGTTCTCAGTCCAGGTTCTTGGGGTCAGTCAGCGCCAGACTCGTTAGGGCCAACTTCTCTAAAAACCGGCGAAAAACAAGGCTGTTTCCAACTACCAACCGTACAGTGCGAAACAAAAAGTTTCTCACGACATGTATAGGATAGTTTGTGCGGTCTTTACAAACCGTGTGAGGATCGAGCGAGCTCCTTCGCTGCGACTCTGCGGGCGGGAGAATAAATCTTTAAACCGTTAGGTACCCAGCAAAAGAGTCATTTCAATAGCGGTACAGAGCCACGCAGGTTTCTTTTCTCTCGTGAGAGAAAAAAATAACCAGCCCTCGTTTCGGCTTCAAGACCCTCAGCTAGCCGCAACTATCACAGAGATTACCGGTCAATGTGACCAGACTCCGTCGCAGCTTTTCAAAGAATCGTTCAACTCCGAGCAATCGGGACTATTGTTGCCGAAGCAAGAAAAGTTCCTCATGCA
>NKDA01000073.1:5000-17500 GCA_002872375.1 Eulimnadia texana
GAAAATCAGAAAGTAAAACGCCGGGCCGTCCGTGATCCGCACGCGGTTAACTCCCCCGAAAAAACTGGAAAAATCCGAGAAAATTGCTCTTCCCGGACCTCTCCTGCTCTCTGGGGAACCACGCGGGACTGTATCGGACACCCGTACTCGCGCCGCCTTTCTTCATTTCAATGTTTCGTGACCAGACACCTCCTCATATAGGGAAAACGGTACCCCCTATGTACGTTCGTAATCTCTCTACTCCTGATTTCACGCGACATTTCTCGTCGCCTCATTACATCATTCGGTAGCGCTCGTCAAGTCGAGAATGTGCGTCCAAGTCTCGTTTCTCTACCGTTTCTACAGAAAAAGTTATTTCAGAAAAAAATCACGTTTCTCGAGAGTGCGGGAGAGCGCCTCGAGGCTCCTCACGCGCTCGCGCCGCTTCCTCGTGAGGAATTTTTCGGAGCGCCCGCACGCACCGGGGTCCGCTACCTTTTTCATTACAACACGGGCGTGTTTATACACCATTCGATAGCTCTTGAAAAGCTCTGAACGATGGTGCAAGTCTCGTTTCTCTGTGACTCCTGGCAAAAGAGTTATTAACGAAAAATAAAAAGTTATCGCGAGTTCCGTTGATGTCAGGGCAAGCTGCCTTTTTTATTACAACATGAGGTTGTTTATGCACTATTCGATAGCTCTTGAAAAGCTGAGAACGATGGTGCAAGTCCCGTTTCTCTGTGAATCCTAGGAAAGAAGTTATTAACAGAAAATAAAAGTTACCGCGAATGCGGCTGAAATTCCCGGAGCTCCCGAGGCGCTCGGCTCGTTTGGCCGTGACAAAGACTCGGCGCTTTCGCCGTAACCCGGTGGGGTCCGCAACGTTTTAGTGATAACATGGATATGTTTATACATCATGCAACAGCGTTTAAAAAGACGAGTGCTCGGACGTAAGTTTGATCTCCCTGCGACTTGCAGAGGATTAAATATTAAACGTAAATAGTAGTTATCGTGAGTTTTTCACGGGACTCCCGATGCATGCGGGCTACTTTTCAGTGATAACTTGGTCCGCGACGCTGCCCCAGGTAGTTATTTAGCCGTCAACTATTTTAATGATATCGTCGTACAGTGTCTATCAATGTTATCACTAATTTATCCGCGTGATGACCTATTTTTTCATCGGTTGTTAACTGTTTGGAAATGTTTTTTTTTTTTCAATTACACTGTGCAACTGAAACTGTACAAGTTTGCCTACAACCCCCAACACAGAGAATCTCTCTCTTCTTACTTATCTGCAAGATTCCTATAGTAAACCCCCAGTGAAAATACAATACAATTTCCAAGGATCTGTTTTGCCTACAAGTCTATTATCCAAGATTCTTATTAAACTACGAGTCAAATGCCAATGAATCTGGAAGAATCTTGGAAGAATCATTTAAGAATGTTTCGCCTGCACGTGTGTGTTACACGCGATGCTAACAAGTATAAAGAATCTGTAAGAATCTCAGAGAATCTCCAAGTCTTTGCTACCTACAAGTGAGTCCCAAGTACGATTCCTAGTAAACTACGAGTCAAAAGCCAGTGAATCTGGAAGAATCTTGAAAGAATCTTTCAGAGCGTTTCGCCTGCACGTGTGTGTTACGCGCGATGCCTACAAGTGTAAAGAATCTGGAAGAATTCTTGTACAATGTTTTGCCTACAAGTCTATTATCCAAGATTCTTAGTAAACTACGAGTCAAGTGCCTATGAATCTGGAAGAATCTTGGAAGAATCTTTCAGAATGTTTCGCCTGCATGTGTGTGTTACGCGCGATGCCTACAAGTGTAAAATATCTGGAAGAATTCTTGTAAAATGTTTTGCCTACAAGTCTATTATACAGGGTTTCCTATGAACCTGCAAGCCGAATGCAAAAACTATGCGGAAGAATCTGAACGAATCTCCATTGCCACAAAGTCTTTTATAAAGATTCCTCATAGACTACGAGTCAAGTGCAAATGAATGTGCAAGAATCCGAGTGCCGGCAGTTTTTTCTTTAAAGGATATTCGTATTAAAGCCAAACACAACAGTATCTGAAAGAACATTCTTTTGTCCGTCACTCGGTTATATAGAGTGCCTAAGAACCTACAAGTCAACTATTGAAGAATCTGTAAGAATCTTCAAAGCAAATCGTTTGCCTTCGAGTCTTTTTAATAAAAGATTCCCGTTAAAAAGCTAAACGTCCAATACACAGATCTCAAGAATCTTACAGTTTCTTTTGCCTACAAGTAAATTAATATATATGCCTCCGATACACTACAAACCAAGTACAAAACATCTTGACGTTAAAGTGAAACGTGTAGCAAGAATCTTGAAGTCTGACCTTACAACTGAATTCTGAACAATTCTTCCCCTTAGTTACTACCCAAACAAGGATCCCCATAATCTTACAGTTTCTTTTGTTTACAACTGCAACTGACGAGACTCTTACATTGAAGTAAAACGTTTTAGTGAGCCATTGAAATAATCTCGCATAGCATATAGTAAATTGGATTGAAAGAGTACCTGCTGCTGCTGCTGCTGCTGCTAGTTTTACTGATCTTAAAGACTATTGCTACTCGCACAGCTGCTGCTAGTTTACTGGAATAGCTAAACTGTCTAAAAAGGGCTTGCTGCTAGTTTACTCTAATAACTGACTATTGCTTGTGCTTGCTAGTTGGACTATTGCTGAGGCTTGCTACGTTGCTGCGCTACTGGGCTGCAAGTTGGACTATTGCTGCTAACACTGCTTGCCTTCTGCTGCTACTGGCTAATTACTGGTAATGACTGGGATTACCTGGCTAAAGCTAAAACAACCTAACGGCTTGCTAGTTGGACTATTGCTTCTCTACCACTGCTTGCCGGGTTACGGCTTCTCTACCAAAAGACTAATACTCTATTGCTACAAAAGCTTGTAATTTTGCTACTCGCACAGGTAACAGTGCTGCCATCTTATTGAACTTACAGGGTATTGCTACTCTCTCGGCTAACCATAATGCCAGTTTTTGAACGAACAGGCAACTCTTACGCTACAGCTAAAAAAGCTGCTGCTTACTTTGGAACTAAAACTCGTCTGCCACGTGCAACAACGGCGTGAATCGTAAACTCGAAGTCGCGGTGCCCGAGACCCCGGGACTAGCTCTTTTTCCTCGCCCTCTGCGCGCTTAGCCGACCGATTAAAGACTCGCCTAGCTGGCAAGACGAATCTTCACGTCGTGCAGGCAGCGCAGAGAACTCGGGAGCTGCCGGCTCTCACAAGTATAGTTCACCGCGTGAGTTATGTTTTCCACTGAAATTTAAGTCTTCCAACGGCTGGCTCTCTGATAAACCGCGCGCACAATCTCACTCGAGAAGAAAGGAGGCGCAAGAGAATAAAAAGTTCAACTCGAAGCCACGGTGCCAGAGATCCCAGAACGAGTTCGACTCTTCTGACCCCGCATCCCCGTTCCCTTTCTCGGCCTTTTCAAGACTCTCACGCTGAGCTGGCAAGGCGAATCTCACCAGGCATCTCGACAATGAAAAAATGTCTCTCTCTTTTGCTGTTCTTTACACGAATGCAGCATATACCATCACCGACTTCAAAAACACCACACAATCAACGACTTGTGTGCTTCTGGCTCTAGCAAGACTCATATATATATATGTGTGTGTGTAAAAACTAAAAACTTGAAAAACTAACAAAACTTAAAATATATATATATAATATAATATAAAAACCCGAAGCCACTTGCGCCCGAGAAGCTACAGCCTTTACGTACTTGACCGATTGTTACGGGAGACTTGCCTAACTGGCAAGACAAATCTCCCGGTCAAGGGCTGAGTCTCAAAAGATGCCAGTGTGGGTTACTGCTCTACCGTGTACAACACCGGCCGGCACCAAGTGTCTACAGATGATTTGGCGTACGACTCCGGATTACTTGGTTGGCCAAGAGCGGTTAACCGGCGACTGAATCTTCATTACAGCACGCTGTCAACCGCCGAAACCTCGGCACTTCGCTGCATTCCGCATCGAAGACGCGGTGTCTCGTTATCGCACCGGCGGCCGCAACGCGGCGTATCATTGCCTTCTCAGCATCGATTCTACTTCAGAGGCTTCAGGTATATCAGCCGGAGTAGCTCGCAGCACTGGCGTCGACCAGTGCGAACAATTGTCGAACCTGCGGTTCTCTCGTACTTCGCAGGATTACTATCGCAACGACAGTGGTCATCAGTAGGGTAAACTAACCTGTTCACGACGGTCTAACCAGTCACGTTCCTGTGGTGGGTGAACAATCCTACGCTTGCGAATACTGCTTCGCATGATAGGAGAGCCGAATCGAAGGATCAAAAGCGACGTCGCTATGAACGCTTGGCCGCACAAGCCAGTTATCCTGTGGTACTTTTCTGAACTTTGCTTAAAACTCTTAAGCAAAGGATCGATAGGCCGTGCTTTCGCAGTCCGTATTCATACTGAAATCGGGATCAAGCCAGCATTTGCCTTTTGCTCTACGGGAGTTTCTGTCCTCCTGAGCTGGCTTAGGACACCTGCGTTATCGTTTGACAGATGTACCGCCCAGTCAAACTCCCATCGGCACTGTCCTCAGCGCGGATCGCGGACGCCGGCGCGAGGCCGGGACCGTTAAGGCAAGACAGAGCAACACGCGAGTGGCGGCTTGCTCCGCTTCACGAGTAAGTGAAGCGACATGAAGTAGTGGTATTTCATTGTCGGAGCGCTAGGGCGTCTCCATTATGCTACACCTCTCATGTCACTCCACATGCCGAACTAGAGTCAGCTCAACAGGGTCTTCTTTCCCGCTGACGAACCAGGCCGTTCCTGGAGTGGGTTCGCTAGATAGTAGATAGGGACAGTGGGAATCTCGTTATCCATTCGTGCGCGTCACTAATTAGATGACGAGGCATTTGGCTACTTAGAGAGTCATAGTTACTCCGCGTTTACCCGCGCTTCGTTGAATTTCTTCACTTTGACATTCAGAGCACTGGGCAGAAATCACATTGCGTCAGCACCGACTTGCGGCCATCGCAATGCTTTGTTTTAATTAGACAGTCGGATTCCCTGGATCGTGCAGTTCTGAGTTGGTCGTTCGTGGCGGCCGAAGAAAACGGCGTGAACGGGGCGAAACCCGACGATCCGCTCCATTGCAAGGACGCTCCCCGGAAGCTTCGGCAGGGTCGAGATCGCCCCCGAAGAGAGCTCACCAGACCGGCACGTCGGCTAACGGCTTCGCGCCAAGCCGACGCTCGACCTCAGAGCAATCCTTATCCGAAGTTTCGGATCCAATTTGCGATTTCCTTACCTACATTATCTATCGACTAGAGGCTGTTCACTGGGAGACCTGATGCGGTTATCGGTACGAGCCGGTACGAAACATCGCGTAGCCTCACCGGATTTTCAAGGGCGGCGAAACCACGGACACGCAGAACTGCGGTGCTCTTCGGGACCAATACATATCGCTCATGACAGATTCCATGGTTTCAGTCCTCATGCAGAAAGAAAACTCTTCCGGGCTCCGAACAGCTTCTCCGAGCTTTTTCACGTTACCGTGACAAGTGACGGGCACTTGATCGCATCGTAACGGGTTCCGGAATTAGAACGGATTCCTTTCGCCTTAACCAGCGGCGCTTCTAGGTTCTCGTTTAAGACACGCGTTCTCTGGACGCATTTCAGCTGCGGCTTAGGGTCGACTGATCATGTCAACCACTGTTCACATGAAACCTTCTCCGCGTCAGTCCTCCAGGATCCTCTGGAGTATTTGCTACTACCACCAAGATCTGCACCAGTGGCGGCTCCAGGCAGGCTCACGCCAGACCTTCTGCGCGCACCACTGCGACCCCCTACTCGCTGGGGCCTCAGCGCACTCGACACTAAAGCGAGGCGTGCTCTGCACCAGCGGCCGGTATAGGCACGACGCTATAGCGCTCCATTTTAAGGGCTAGTTGCTTCGGCAGGTGAGTTGTTACACACTCCTGAGCGGGTTCCGACTCCATGGCACCGTCTGCTGTCTTTAGCAACCAACTCCTTTTCGTGGGATCGAAATGTGCGTCGTTTAGGCGCTTAACGGGCGTTTGGTTCATCCACAGCGCAGTTTGCTTACCAAAATGGCCACTGGGCACTCGGATCACAGTTGCGCGGCTCGCTTAGGCAGGCGGGCTTCTCACCATTGAAAGTTTGAGAATAGGTTGAGGTCGTTTCGACCCAGGCTCTAATCATTCGCTTTACCGGATGAGACTCCGTGTTCTTTCTGCGAGCACAGCTATCTGAGGGAAACTTCGGGGGAACCAGCTACTAGATGGTTCGATTAGTCTTTCGCCCTATACCAACTCAGACGATCGATTTGCACGTCAGAATCGCTGCGGACCTCCACCAGGGTTTCCCTGGCTTCGTCTGGTCAGGATAGGTCACATCTTTCGGTCCAACGTGTACGCTCTTGGTGCGTCTAGCGGCACGCGGCTTCGACGCCCGGGATGCGCCGAGCTACGGAGCAGAACGGGATCTCCCTCAGCGCAACGAGGGTGGCTTTCATTTCATTGCGCCTTCGGGTTTTGTAGTACCGACGACTCGCGCACATGTTAGACTCTTGGTCCGTGTTTCAGACGGGTCGGGTGGACCGACACTACTCTCCGCTATATTCTCCCGTGAGGAGAGAATTTCGGTTCACGGCGACGGGACCGTCCGGAATCCGGAATCCACCGCGAGGGGCTTCTCCAGAACCTTCTGACGGCCGCCAGCCGGTTGCGGAGTCTACTGGGCCCCAGCTAACAGCCCCGTAAACCGGCGACCGCGACGAGGTGTTCCGAGAGGAATCACGACACGCACGGCGACTCGCGAGAGCCGTGATGGGACTTTCGACCTTCGAGGGCCACCGTTTAACCCCTGAACGGTTTCACGCACTCTTGAACTCTCTCTTCAAAGTTCTTTTCAACTTTCCTCGCGGTACTTGTTGCTATCGGTCTCGTGGCGTATTTAGCCTTAGAAGGAGTTTACTCCCGCTTAGGGCTGCACTCTCAGCAACCGACTCTAAGGAGAGACCAATGCACGGTCGCGGCTCGTCACACGGCTGACCCTCTCTGGGTTGCTGGCCCATTCATGGAGACTTGGACGATACGGACAGACGGCCGGTCTCCTGAACACACATTCCGCGACACCGAAGGCGCGAGGTTCGGTGCTGGGCTTTTCCTCTTCGTCGCGCGTACTAGGGGAATCTTGTTAGTTTCTTTTCCTCGCTTAGTGATATGCTTAGTTCAGCGGTAGTCTCACCTGCTCTGAGGTCAGTGATAGTTTGTTTTTAAAACTTGTCAAAACGAACGGAAGAGCCACAGCTCTCTTGTCAACAAATTCCGTACAACAGGTCGCAAACATAACTCAGCGGCCGCTCTCTTTTAACAAAAGAGCTGTTACGCCGCGTTTGCAAATTCTGCTCGCCCCGACTTCGGCTGTTGTACTCAGTCTTTCTCCTCAGAGATCAATCGAGGCAAGGATTTTATTCCGCACACTAGCGGAACATTTTGCCAGCTTCTTGTTCTCCGTTAGCGAGAATAAACGCAACCAAGCGTTGAAATGGGCACAGAAAGGACAAACACGAGAGCAGTGTTGAACACACTTTCCGAATCGTTTCTTCTGTATTTAGACGCACAGCCAGCTTATAGGCGGCCACGTCGCCAGAGCACAACAAAAATGTTGTGATGGATGTATTCATCGACCTCAGCCAGGTGTGGCCCGAGCGCGAAGCTGGGCCGCCATTTGCGTTCAAGTTTCGATGCTCATGTGTTCTGCAGTTCGCATGGATTAGCGCATTTTGCTGCGTTCTTCATCGATCCACGAGCGAGTGATCCACCGTTCAGGGTCATAATAAACAGTTTTAGCCAGAGTTCTCAGTCCAGGTTCTTGGGGTCAGTCAGCGCCAGACTCGTTAGGGCCAACTTCTCTAAAAACCGGCGAAAACAAGGCTGTTTCAACTACCAACCGTACAGTGCGAAACAAAAGTTTCTCACGACATGTATAGGATAGTTTGTGCGGTCTTACAAACCGTGTGAGGATCGAGCGAGCTCCTTCGCTGCGACTCTGCGGGCGGGAGATAAATCTTTAACCGTTAGGTACCAGCAAAAGAGTCATTTCAATAGCGGTACAGAGCCACGCAGGTTTCTTTTCTCTCGTGAGAGAAAAAATAACCAGCCCTCGTTTCGGCTTCAAGACCTCAGCTAGCCGCACTATCACAGAGATTACGTCATGTGACCAGACTCCGTCGCAGCTTTTCAAAGAATCGTTCAACTCCGAGCATCGGATATTGTTGCGAAGCAAGAAAAGTTCTCATGCAACGGTATATAAGTGTGATATGACTGCAAAGAGTCAATCGGTTATGATCTTCGCAGGTTCACTACGGAACCTTGTTACGACTTTTACTTCCTCTAAAGGATCAAGTTTGAACATCTTTCAGTCTCGCCGAAGCAGAGCGAAGCTCGCCGACAAGTCGTCCGAAGTTCTCACTAAATCATTCAATCGGTAGTAGCGACGGGCGTGTGTACAAAGGGCAGGACGTAATCGACGCAAGCTAGTGACTTGCGCCTACTAGGGATTCCTGGTTCATGGGGATCATTTCAGTCCCAATCCAACACGAAGGAGGTTCAGCGGTTACCGGTCCTCTCGACAGGAGACACGCTGATTCCTTCAGTGTAGCGCGCGTGCAGCCAGGACATCTAAGGCATCACAGACTGTTATTGCTCACTGTCATGCGCTGGACGCCGCTTGTCCCTCTAAGAAGAGTGACGGACGGTAGGACCCGCACTATTTAGCAGGCTAGAGTCTCGTTCGTTATCGGAATAACCAGACAATCGCTCCACAACTAAGAACGGCATGCACCCACCACCGAATCAAGAAAGAGCTCTCAATCTGTCATCCTTCCAGTGTCCGGGCCTGGTGAGGTTTCCGTGTTGAGTCAATTAAGCCGCAGCTCACTCTGGTGTGCCTTCCGTCAATTCCTTTAAGTTTCAGCTTGCAACCATACTTCCCCGGAACCCAAAACTTTGGTTTCCGGAAGCTGCCGCCGAGTCATGGGAGTAACTTCGGCGGATCGCTGGTTGCATCGTTTATGGTTAGAACTAGGGCGGTATCTGATCGCCTTCGAACCTCTAACTTTCGTTCTTGATTAATGAAACATTCTTGGCAAATGCTTTCGCAGTTGTTCGTCTTGCGACGGTCAAGAATTTCACTCTAGCGTCGCAGTACGAATGCCCGTCTGTCTCTATTACCATTACTCGGGTCAGAAACCAACAAATAGACCGAGGTCCTATTCCATCATTCCATGCTGTGATATTCAGGCGCGATGCACTGCTTTGAGCACTCTAATTTGTTCAAAGTAAACGTACGGCACCCGGACACCGGTTAAGGCACCCGATAGAGTCGGTTGATTGTCCGCCTGGGCAGTGCGAACACGTGAAGGCGGCACCACCGCGCGACCGGAATCCAACTACGAGCTTTTAACCGCACAACTTTAATATACGCTATTGGAGCTGAGTTAGCGGTGCTGCACCAGACTTGCCTCATAGGTCTCGTTAAGGATTTAAGTGTACTCATTCCATCACGGGCCTCGGAGAGTCCGTTCGTTATTTTCGTCACTACTCCCGTGCGGAGTGGGTATTTGCGCGCTGTGCTTCTTGGATGTGGTAGCCGTTTTCGGCTCCTCTCCGGAATCGACCCTGATTCCGTTACCGTTGAACCATGGTAGGGCATAACCTCATCGACGTTTGATAGGGCAGACATTTGAAAGTGCGTCGCGGTTCGAGACGTGCGATCAGCTCAAAGTTATTCGAGTCACAAGTGGACGGGCCGAAGCCGATTGGTTTTGATTATAAAGCACCCTCGTGAGGTCGGGCTTCTTTGCATGTATTAGCTCTAGATTACACAGTTATCAGTAGGATGTACGATCTAGGAACATAACTGATTTATGAGCCATTCGGTTTCGCGCATAGCGGCTTGTACTTAGACTGCATGGCTTATCTTTGAGACAGCATATGCTACTGGCAGGATCAACAGGTGCTTGCGGGGCTCTAACTTGCGTCTTGGCGTCTCCGCCTCATTTTTTATTTTTTTCTCCACGTCTCCACGGAGAGACTGAGAAAAGCAAAATATCTTGCGGCAGACAGACAGAGACACTTCGGCTGGCCTTTTTGAAAGACAGCGAGTCCTTTAACCGCGACGGTCGGGCGGCACAGGAGCAGCTCCCCCCAGAGAGAGGAGCAGTTTCCTTACAGCCTTTCGCCGTAACGGGGGACAGTTGTCTTTCAACTTCTTCTTCTTCAATCAACTTGGCGGCAAGTTTCCGTTCCCATCGCGAGTTTACTCGCGGGCTGTGAAAGCGTGAACGAGCACTCACACGGAAAACGAATCCGCGCTGCCCTTACGTTGCAACTGCGCATAGGGACATCCGCAAAGAATATCCGCGCCTGCTGCGAAATTGGTTGCGAGAGAGCTCGCACTGACGGGTTTAGACGTCATCGTGGTAAAGCGTGGAAGCAGTCTGGTTCGGCGAAGCAATTATCGCGTTCCCGTGCTTCTATACCTTAGCAATCCTCTACCGATTCCAGCGAAACTCTTCCGTGCTCGGCTGTATCCTACTCAAGGAAATCAGAAGTAAACGCCGGCGTCCGTGATCCGCACGCGGTTAACTCCCCGAAAAACTGGAAATCGAGAAATTGCTTTCCGGACTTCCTGCTCTTGGGGAACCACGCGGACTGTATCGGACCGTACTCGCGCGCCTTTCTTCATTTCAATGTTTCGTGACCAGACACTCCTACATATAGGGAACGGTACCCCTATGTACGTTCGTAATCTCTCTATCTGATTTCACGCGACATTTCTCGTCGCTCTTACTCATTCGGTGCGTTGTCAGTCGAGAATGTGCGTCAAGTCTCGTTCTTACGTTTCTACGAAAAAGTTATTTCAGGAAAAATCACGTTTCTCGAGGTGCGGAGGCGCTCCGAGGCTCTCACGCGCTCGCGCCGCTTCTCGTGAGGAATTTTTCGGGCGCCGCACGCACGGGGTCGCTACTTTTTCTTACACACGGGCGTGTTTTTACACCATTCGATAGCTCTTGAAGCTCGGACGATGTGCAAGTCTCGTTTCTCTGTGACTCTGGAAAAGAGTTATTAACGAAAAATAAAGTTATCGCGAGTTCGTTGATGTCAGGGCAAGCTGCTTTTTTTATTACAACATGAGGTGTTTATGCACTATTCGATAGCTCTTGAAAAGCTGAGAACGATGGTGCAAGTCCCGTTTCTCTGTGACTCCTAGGAAAGAAGTTATTAACAGAAAATAAAAGTTACCGCGAATGCGGCTGAAATTCCCGGAGCTCCCGAGGCGCTCGGCTCGTTTGGCCGTGACAAAGACTCGGCGCTTTCGCCGTAACCCGGTGGGGTCCGCAACGTTTTAGTGATAACATGGATATGTTTATAATCATGCAACAGCGTTTAAAAAGACGAGTGCTCGACGTAAGTTTGATCTCCTGCGACTTGCAGAGATTAAATATTAAACGTAAATAGTAGTTATCGTGAGTTTTTCACGGGACTCCGATGCATGCGGGCTACTTTTCAGTGATAACTTGGTCCGCGACGCTGCCCAGGTAGTTCTTTAGCCGTCAACTATTTTAATGATATCGTCGTACAGTGTCTATCAATGTTATCACTAATTTATCCGCGTGATGACCTATTTTTTTTTTTATCGGTTGTTAACTGTTTGGAATTTTTTTTTTTCATTACACTCTGCAACCGAAACTGTACAAGTTTGCCTACAACCCCAACACAGAGAATCTCTCTCTCTTACTTATCTGCAAGATTCCTATAGTAAACCCCCAGTGAAAATACAATACAATTCCAATGATCTGTTTTGCCTACAAGTCTATTATCCCAAGATCTTAGTAAAAACTACGAGTCAAATGCCAATGAATCTGGAAGAATCTTGGAAGAATCATTGAAGAATGTTCGCCTGCATGTGTGCGTTACACGCGATGCCTACAAGTATAAAAGAAATCTGGAAAGAATCTCAGAGAATCTTCAAATCTTTGCTGCCTACAAGTGAGTCCTAAGTACGATTCCTAGTAAACTACGAGTCAAATGCCATGAATCTGAAGAATCTTGAAGAATCTTTGAATGTTTCGCCTGCATGTGTGTGTTACACGCGATGCTACAAGTGTAAAGAATCTGGAAGAATCTCTCTTCAAATTTGCTACAAGTGAGTCCTAAGTACGATTCCTAGTAAACTACGAGTCAAGCCAGTGAATCTGGAAGAATCTTGAAGAATCTTTCAGAATGTTTCGCCTGCAAATGCCCCGCGTATCTGAAAGAAGTCCGTCACTCGGTTATATAGAGTGCCCAAGAACCTACAAGTCAACTATTGAAGAATCTGTAGGAATCTTCAAAGCAAATCGTTTGCCTACGAGTCTTTTAATAAAGATTCCCGTTAAAAAGCTAAACGTCCAATACACAAGAATCTCAAAGAATCGTTTCTTTTGCCTAC
>NKDA01000073.1:22500-26263 GCA_002872375.1 Eulimnadia texana
CTTCGCTCGCCGCTACTAGGGAATCCTTGTTAGTTTCTTTTCCTCCGTTAGTGATATGCTTAAGTTCAGCGGGTAGTCTCACCTGCTCTGAGGTCAGTGATAGTTTGTTTTTAAAAACTGTCAAAACGAACGGAAGAGCCACCAAGCTCTCTCTTGTCAACAATTCGTACAACAGGTCGCAAACATAAATCAGCGGCCGCTCTCTTTAACAAAGAGCTGTTTACGCGCGTTTGCAAATTCCTGCTCGCCCCGACTTCGGCTGTTGTACTCACGTCTTTCTCCTCAGATCACATCGAGCAAGGCATTTTATTCCCACACATACGAAACATTTTGCCAGCCTTCTGTTTTCTTCGTTCGAGAGAATAAACGCAACCAAGCGTTGAAATGGGGCACAGAAAAAGACAAACAACGAGAGCAGTGTTGACACACATTTCCGAATCGTTTTTCTGTATTTAAGACGGCACAGCAGCCTTATAGGCCGGCACGTCGCCCAGAGCAAACAAAAAATGTTGTGATGGATGTATTCATCCGACCTCAGCAGGTGTGGCCGACGCGGAGCTGGCCGCATTTGCGTTCAAAGTTTCGATGCTCCATGTGTTCTTGCAGTTCGCATGGATTAGCGCATTTTGCTGCGTTCTTCATCGATCCACGAGCCGAGTGATCACCGTTCAGGGTCATAATAAACAGTTTTAGCCAGAGTTCTCAGTCAGGTTCTTGGGGTCAGTCAGCGCCAGACTCGTTAGGGCCAACTTCTCTAAAAACCGGCGAAAACAAGGCTGTTTCCAACTACCAACCGTACAGTGCGAAACAAAAGTTTCTCACGACATGTATAGGATAGTTTGTGCGGTCTTACAAACGTGTGAGGATCGAGCGAGCTCCTTCGCTGCGACTCTGCGGCCGGAGAATAATCTTTAAACGTTATACCCAGCAAAAGAGTCATTTCAAATTACGGTACAGAGCACGCAGGTTTCTTTCTCTCGTGAGAAAAAAAATAACCAGCCCTCGTTTCGGCTCAAACCCTCAGCTAGCGCACTATCACAGAGATACCGGTCAATGTGACCAGACTCCGTCGCAGCTTTTCAAGAATCGTTCAACTCCGAGCATCGGACTATTGTTGCCGAAGCAAGAAAGTTCCTCATGCAACGGTATATAAAGTGTGATATGACTGCAAAGAGTCAAATCGGTTATGATCCTTCCGCAGGTTCACCTACGGAAACCTTGTTACGACTTTTACTTCCTCTAAAGGATCAAGTTTGAACATCTTTCAGTCTCGCCGAAGCAGAGCCGAAGCTCCGCCCGACAAGTCCGTCCGAAGTTCTCACTAAATCATTCAATCGGTAGTAGCGACGGGCGGTGTGTACAAAGGGCAGGGACGTAATCGACGCAAGCTAGTGACTTGCGCCTACTAGGGATTCCTGGTTCATGGGATCATTTCAGTCCCCAATCCAACCACGAAGGAGGTTCAGCGGTTTACCGGTCTCTCGGACAGGGAAGACACGCTGATTCCTTCAGTGTAGCGCGCGTGCAGCCCAGACATCTAAGGGCATCACAGACCTGTTATTGCTCACTGTCATGCGGCTGGACGCGCTTGTCCCTCTAAGAAGAGTGACGGACGGTAGGACCCGCACCTATTTAGCAGGCTAGAGTCTCGTTCGTTATCGGAATTAACCAGACAAATCGCTCCACCAACTAAGAACGGCCATGCACCACCACCCACCGAATCAAGAAAGAGCTCTCAATCTGTCAATCCTTCCAGTGTCCGGCCTGGTGAGGTTTCCCGTGTGAGTCAAATTAAGCCGCAGGCTCCACTCCTGTGGTGCCCTTCCGTCAATTCCTTTAAGTTTCAGCTTTGCAACCATACTTCCCCGGAACCCAAAAACTTTGGTTTCCCGGAAGCTGCCCGCCGAGTCATGGAGTAACTTCGGCGGATCGCTGGTTGGCATCGTTATGTTAGAACTAGGGCGTATCGATCGCCTTCGAACTCTAACTTTCGTTCTTGATTAATGAAACATTCTTGCAAATGCTTTCGCATTGTTCGTCTTGCGACGGTCCAAGAATTTCACTCTAGCGTCGCAGTACGAATGCCCCCGTCTGTCTCTATTAACATTACCTCGGTCCAGAAAACCAACAAAATAAGACCGAGGTCCTATTCCATCATTCCATGCTGTGATATTCAGGCGCGATGCACCTGCTTTGAGCCTCTAATTTGTTCAAAGTAAACGTACCGGCCACCGGGACAACCGGTTAAGAGCACCCGGATAGAGTCCGGTTGATTGTCCGCCTGGGCAGTGCGAACACCGTGAAAGGCGCACCACCGGCCGAGACCGGAATCCAACTACGAGCTTTTAACCGCAACAACTTTAATATACGCTATTGGAGCTGGAGTTACCTCGGCTGCTGCACCAGACTTGCCTCCAATAGTCCTCGTTAAAGATTTAAAAGTGTACTCATTCCAATCACGGGCCTCGGAAGAGTCCCGTATCGTATTTTCGTCACTACCTCCCGTGCCGGAGTGGGTAATTTGCGCGCCTGCTGCCTTCCTTGGATGTGTACCGTTTCTCAGGCTCCCTCTCCGGAATCGAACCCTGATTCCCCGTTACCCGTTGCAACCATGTAGGCGCATAACCTACCATCGACAGTTGATAAGGCAGACATTTGAAAGATGCGTCGCCGGTTCGAGACCGTGCGATCAGCTCAAAGTTATTCAGAGTCACCAAGTGGACGGCCGAAGCCGATTGGTTTGATCTAATAAAAGCACCCCTCCCGAAGGTCGGGGCTTCTTTGCATGTATTAGCTCTAGAATTACCACAGTTATCCAAGTAGGATGGTACGATCTAAGGAACATAACTGATTTAATGAGCCATTCGCGGTTTCGCCGCATAGCGGCTTGTACTTAGACATGCATGGCTTAATCTTTGAGACAAGCATATGCTACTGCAGGATCAACCAGGTAGCTTGCCGGGGCTCTAACTTGCGTCCTTGGCGTCTCCCGGCCCTCAATTTTTTATTTTTTCTCCACGTCTCCACACCGGAGAGACATGAGAAAAAAGCAAAAATATCTTGCCGGCAGACTAGACGAAGAGAACACTCTCGGCTGGCCTTTTTTGAAAAGCACAGCGAGTCCTTTAAACCGCGACGGTCGGCCGCACAGAGCCAGCTCCCCCCAGGAGAGAGAGCAAGTTCCTTACACAGCCTTCACGCCGTAAACCGGGGACAATTGTCTTTCAAACTTCTTCTTCTTCAATCAAACTTGGCGGACAAGTTTCCGTTCCCATCGCGAGATTACTCGCCGGGCTGTGAAAGCCGTGAACGAGACACTCACGGAAAACGAAATCCCGCGCTGCCCTTACGTTGCAACTGCCGCATAGGGACATCCGCAAAGGAATATCCGCGGCCTGCTGCGAAAATTGGTTGCGAGAGAGGCCTCGGCACTGACGGGGTTTAGACGATCATCGGTGGTAAAGCGTGGGAAGCAGTCTGGTTCGGCGAAGCAAATTATCGCGTCTCCCAGTGCTTCTATACCTTAGCAATCCTCTACCGACTTCCAGCGAAACTCTTCCCGTGCCTCGGGCTGGTATCCTACTCCAAGGAAAATCAGAAAGTAAAACGCCGGGCCGTCCGTGATCCGCACGCGGTTAACTCCCCGAAAAAACTGGAAAAATCCGAGAAAATTGCTCTTCCCGGACCTCTCCTGCTCTCTGGGGAACCACGCGGGACTGTATCGGACACCCGTACTCGCGCCGCCTTTCTTCATTTCAATGTT
>NKDA01000074.1:5000-10000 GCA_002872375.1 Eulimnadia texana
TACCTGTGCGAGTAGCAAAAGTTTTACAAGCTTAGTGAACTAGCAGCTAGCCTAGGCTTAGAGAAGCAATAGTCCAGTTTGGTAGAGAAGCAATAGTCACAGCAAGCAGTGTTAAGAGAAGCAATAGTCATTCCTAGCAAGCAGTGGTTAGCGTGTTAGAGAAGCAATAGTCATCAGTTTGGCCACAGTCATAGTCACAGGTGGCACGTTTGTTAGGTGCCATAGGTGTCATAGGCAGCCAGTGGCAGCAGTCAGTAGTTAGTTTAGGACTTTCTTCACGTAAACTAGCATGTTAGCCCTTTTTTAGGACTTAGCTTAAAAGTAAACTAGCAGCAGTTAGCAGTAGCAATAGTCTTCAGTAAAACTAGCAGCAGCAGGCAGCAGTACTCTTTCAATCCAGTTTACTATATGCTATGCGAGATTATTTCAATGGCTCACTAAAACGTTTTACTTCAATGTAAGAGTCTCGTCAGTTGCAGTTGTAAACAAAAGAAACTGTAAGATTATGGGGATCCTATTGTATTTGGGTAGTAACTAACGGGGAAGAATCTTGTTCAGAATTCAGTTGTAAGGTCAGACTTCAAGATTCTTGCTACACGTTTCACTTTAACGTCAAGATGTTTTGTACTTGGTTTGTAGTGTATCGGAGGCATATATATTTAAATTTACTTGTAGGCAAAAGAAACAGCATGATTCTTTGAGATTCTTGTGTATTGGACGTTTAGCTTTTTAACGGGAACTTTCATTAAAAGACTCGTAGGCAAACGATTTGCTTTGAAGATTCCTACAGATTCTTCAATAGTTGACTTGTAGGTTCTTGGGCACTCTATATAACCGAGTGACGGACAAAAGATTTCTTTCAGATACTGTTGTGTTTGGCTTTCTGCTCAAGTAGTTCTGAAAGATTCTTCAAGATTCTTCCAGATTCACTGGCGTTTGACTCGTAGTTTACTAGGAATCGTACTTAGGACTCACTTGTAGGCAGCAAAGATTTGAAGATTCTCTGAGATTCTTCCAGATTCTTTACACTTGTAGGCATCGCGTGTAACACACACATGCAGGCGAAACATTCTGAAAGATTCTTTCAAGATTCTTCCAGATTCACTGGCATTTGACTCGTAGTTTACTAGGAATCGTACTTAGGACTCACTTGTAGGCAGCAAAGATTTGAAGATTCTCTGAGATTCCTCCAGATTCTTTATACTTGTAGGCATCGCGTGTAACACACACGTGCAGGCGAAACATTCTTAATGATTCTTCCAAGATTCTTCCAGATTCATTGGCATTTGACTCGTAGTTTACTAAGAATCTTGGGATAATAGACTTGTAGGCAAAACAGATCCTTGGAAATTGTATTGTATTTTCACTGGGGGTTTACTATAGGAATCTTGCAGATAAGTAAGAGAGAGAGATTCTCTGTGTTGGGGGTTGTAGGCAAACTTGTACAGTTTCAGTTGCAGAGTGTAATGAAAAAAAAAATTCCAAACAGTTAACAACCGATAAAAAAAAAAATAGGTCATCACGCGGATAAATTAGTGATAACATTGATAGACACTGTACGACGATATCATTAAAATAGTTGACGGCTAAAGAACTACCTGGGGCAGCGTCGCGGACCAAGTTATCACTGAAAAGTAGCCCGCATGCATCGGGAGTCCCGTGAAAAACTCACGATAACTACTATTTACGTTTAATATTTCATCTTCTGCAAGTCGCAGGAAGATCAAACTTACGTCCGAGCACTCGTCTTTTTAAACGCTGTTGCATGATGTATAAACATATCCATGTTATCCCTAAAACGTTGCGGACCCCACCGGGTTACGGCGAAAGCGCCGAGTCTTTGTCACGGCCAAACGAGCCGAGCGCCTCGGGAGTTCCGCGAATTTCAGCCGCATTCGCGGTAACTTTTATTTTCTGTTAATAACTTCTTTCCTAGGAATCACAGAGAAACGGGACTTGCACCATCGTTCTCAGCTTTTCAAGAGCTATCGAATAGTGCATAAACATCCTCATGTTGTAATAAAAAAGGCAGCTTGCCCTGACATCAACGGAACTCGCGATAACTTTTTATTTTTCGTTAATAACTCTTTTGCCAGGAGTCACAGAGAAACGAGACTTGCACCATCGTTCCGAGCTTTTCAAGAGCTATCGAATGGTGTAAAAACACGCCCGTGTTGTAATGAAAAAGGTAGCGGACCCCGGTGCGTGCGGGCGCTCCGAAAAATTCCTCACGAGGAAGCGGCGCGAGCGCGTGAGGAGCCTCGAGGCGCTCTCCCGCACTCTCGAGAAACGTGATTTTTTCCTGAAATAACTTTTTCTGTAGAAACGGTTAGAGAAACGAGACTTGGACGCACATTCTCGACTTGACAAGCGCTACGAATGATGTTAATGAGGCGACGAGAAATGTCGCGGTGAAATCAGGAGTAGAGAGATTACGAACGTACATAGGGGGGTACCGTTTTCCCTATATGAGGAGGTGTCTGGTCACGAAACATTGAAATGAAGAAAGGCGGCGCGAGTACGGGTGTCCGATACAGTCCGCGTGGTTCCCAGAGAGCAGGAGAGGTCCGGGAAGAGCAATTTTCTCGGATTTTTCCAGTTTTTTCGGGGGAGTTAACGCGTGCGGATCACGGACGGCCCGGCGTTTTACTTTCTGATTTTCTTGGAGTAGGATACCAGCCGAGGCACGGGAAGAGTTTTCGCTGGAAGTCGGTAGAGGATTGCTAAGGTATAGAAGCACTGGGAGACGCGATAATTTGCTTCGCCGAACCAGACTGCTTCCCACGCTTTACCACCGATGATCGTCTTAAACCCCGTCAGTGCCGAGGCCTCTTCGCACCTTTTCGCAGCAGGCCGCGGATATTCCTTTGCGGGATGTCCTATGCGGCAGTTGCAACGTAAGGGCAGCGCGGGATTTCGTTTTCGTGTGAGTGTTTCGTTCACGGCTTTCACGCGGCGGTATCTCGCGTGGGACGGAACTTGTCCGCAGTTTGATTGAGAAGAAAGTTTGAAGCAACTTGTCCCCGGTTTCGGCGGAAGGCTGTGTAGGAACTTGCTCTCTCTCTCTGGGGGGGAGCTGGCTCTGTGCGGCCCGACCGTCGGGGTTTAAGGCTCGCTTGTGCTTTTCAAAAGGCCAGCGAGGTGTTCTCTTCGTTAGTCTGCCGGCAAGATTATTTTTGCTTTTTTTCTATGTCTCTCCGGTGTGGAGACGGTGGAGAAAAATAAAATTGAGGGCCGGGAGACGCCAGGACGCAAGTTGAGCCGGAAGCTACTGGTTGATCTGCCGTGATATGTTGTCTCAAGATTAGCCTGCTGTCTAGTACAGCCGCTTGCGGGAACGCGAATGGCTATTAAATCAGTTATGGTTCCTTAGATCGTACCATCCTACTTGGATAACTGTGGTATTCTAGAGCTTATAATGCAAAGAGCCCGACCTCACGGGGAGGGGTGTTTTATTAGATCAAACAATCGGGCTTCGGCCCGTCACTTGGTGACTCTGAATAACTTTGAGCTGATCGCACGGTCTCGAACCGGCGACGCATCTTTCAATGTTGCTTATCAATGTCGATGGTAGGTTATGCGCCTACATGGTTGCAACGGGTAACGGGGATCAGGGTTCCGATTCCGGGAGGAGCTGAGAAACGGCTACCACTTCAGGAGGCGGGCAGGCGCGCAATTACCACTCCGGCGGGGAGGTGTGACGAAATAACGATACGGGACTCTTCGAGGCCCGTGATTGGATGAAGTACACTTTATCCTTTACGAGGACTATTGGAGGGCAGTTGGTGCAGCAGCCGCGGTAATCCGCTCCATAGCGTTATTAAGTTGTTGCGGTTAAAGCTCGTGTTGGATTCGGTCTCGGCGGGTGGTGCCGCCTTTCACGGTGTTTCGCCTGCCAGGCCGGACAATCAACCGGACTCTATCCGGGGTGCTTTAACGGGTGTCCCGGGTGGCCGGTACGTTTACTTTGAACAATTAGAGTGCTCAAAGCAGGTGCATCGCGCCTGATATCACGCATGGAATGATGGAATAGGACTCGGTCTTATTTTGTTGGTTTTTGGCCGAGGTAATGGTTAATAGAGACAGACGGGGGCATTGTACTGCGACGTAGAGGTGAAATTCTTGGACCGTCGCAGACGAACAACTGCGAAAGCATTTGCCAAGAATGTTTTCATTAATCAAGAACGAAGTTAGAGGTTCGAAGGCGATCAGATACCGCCCTAGTTCTACCATAAACGATGCCAACCAGCGATCCGCCGAAGTTACTCCCATGACTCGGCGGGCAGCTTCCGGGAACCAAAGTTTTTGGGTTCCGGGGGAGTATGGTTGCAAGCTGAAACTTAAAGGAATTGACGGGAAGGGCACCACCAGGAGTGGAGCCTGCGGCTTAATTTGACTCAACACGGGAAACCTCACCAGGCCCGGACACTGGAAGGATTGACAGATTGAGAGCTCTTTCTTGATTCGGTGGGTGGTGGTGCATGGCGTTCTTAGTTGGTGGAGCGATTTGTCTGGTTTAATTCCGATAACGACGAGACTCTAGCCTGCTAAATAGGTGGCGGGTCCTACCCGTCCGTCACTCTTCTTAGAGGGACAAGCGGCGTCCAGCCGCATGACCAGTGAGCAATAACAGGTCTGTGATGCCCTTAGATGTCCTGGGCTGCACGCGCGCTACACTGAAGGAATCAGCGTGTCTTCCCTGTCCGAGAGGACCGGGTAACCGCTGAACCTCCTTCGTGGTTGGGATTGGGGACTGAAATGATCCCCATGAACCAGGAATCCTAGTAGGCGCAAGTCACTAGCTTGCGTCGATTACGTCCCTGCCCTTTGTACACACCGCCCGTCGCTACTACGATTGAATGATTTAGTGAGAACTTTCGGACGGACTTGTCGGGCGGAGCTTCGGCTCTGCTTCGGCGAGACTGAAGATGTTCAAACTTGATCCTTTAGAGGAAGTAAAAGTCGTAACAAGGTTTCCGTAGGTGAACCTGCGGAAGGAT
>NKDA01000074.1:17500-22500 GCA_002872375.1 Eulimnadia texana
GCGAAAGCGCCGAGTCTTTGTCACGGCCAAACGAGCCGAGCGCCTCGGGAGTTCCGCGAATTTCAGCCGCATTCGCGGTAACTTTTATTTTCTGTTAATAACTTCTTTCCTAGGAATCACAGAGAAACGGGACTTGCACCATCGTTCTCAGCTTTTCAAGAGCTATCGAATAGTGCATAAACATCCTCATGTTGTAATAAAAAAGGCAGCTTGCCCTGACATCAACGAACTCGCGATAACTTTTTATTTTTCGTTAATAACTCTTTGCCAGGAGTCACAGAGAAACGAGACTTGCACCATCGTTCCGAGCTTTTCAAGAGCTATCGAATGGTGTAAAAACACGCCCGTGTTGTAATGAAAAAGGTAGCGGACCCCGGTTGCGTGCGGGCGCTCCGAAAAATTCCTCACGAGAAGCGGCGCGAGCGCGTGAGGAGCCTCGAGGCGCTCTCCCGCACTCTCGAGAAACGTGATTTTTTCCTGAAATAACTTTTTCTGTAGAAACGGTAGAGAAACGAGACTTGGACGCACATTCTCGACTTGACAAGCGCTACGAATGATGTAATGAGGCGACGAGAAATGTCGCGTGAAATCAGAGTAGAGAGATTACGAACGTACATAGGGGGTACCGTTTTCCCTATATGAGAGGTGTCTGGTCACGAAACATTGAAATGAGAAAGGCGCGCGATACGGTGTCCGATACAGTCCGCGTGGTTCCCAGAGAGCAGGAGAGGTCCGGGAAGAGCATTTTCTCGGATTTTTCCAGTTTTTTCGGGGAGTTAACCGCGTGCGGATCACGGACGGCCCGGCGTTTACTTTCTGATTTTCCTTGGAGTAGGATACCAGCCCGAGGCACGGAAGAGTTTCGCTGGAAGTCGGTAGAGGATTGCTAAGGTATAGAAGCACTGGGAGACGCGATAATTTGCTTCGCCGAACCAGACTGCTTCCCACGCTTTACCACGATGATCGTCTAAACCCCGTCAGTGCCGAGGCCTCTCTCGCAACCAATTTTCGCAGCAGGCCGGATATTCCTTTGCGGATGTCCTATGCGGCAGTTGCAACGTAAGGGCAGCGCGGGATTTCGTTTTCCGTGTGAGTGTCTCGTTCACGCTTTCACAGCCGGCGAGTAATCTCGCGATGGGAACGGAAACTTGTCCGCCAAGTTTGATTGAAGAAGAAGAAGTTTGAAAGACAATTGTCCCCCGTTTACGCGGAAAGGCTGTGTAAGGAACTTGCTCTCTCTCTCTGGGGGGGAGCTGGCTCCTGTGCGGCCGACCGTCGCGGGTTTAAAGGACTCGCTGTGCTTTTCAAAAAGGCCAGCCGAGAGTGTTCTCTTCGTCTAGTCTGCCGGCAATATTTTTGCTTTTTCTCATGTCTCTCCGGTGTGGAGACGTGGAGAAAAAATAAAAAATTGAGGCCGGAGACGCAAGACGCAAGTTAGAGCCCGCAAGCTACTGGTTGATCCTGCAGTAGCATATGCTTGTCTCAAGTTAAGCCCATGCATGTCTAAGTACAAGCCGCTATGCGGCGAAACCGCGAATGGCTCATTAAATCAGTTATGGTTCCTTAGATCGTACCATCCTACTTGGATAACTGTGGTAATTCTAGAGCTAATACATGCAAAGAAGCCCGACCTCACGGAGGGGTCTTTTATTAGATCAAAACCAATCGGGCTTCGGCCGTCCACTTGGTGACTCTGAATAACTTTGAGCTGATCGCACGGTCTCGAACCGGCGACGCATCTTTCAAATGTCTGCCTTATCAACTGTCGATGGTAGGTTATGCGCCTACCATGGTTGCAACGGGTAACGGGGAATCAGGGTTCGATTCCGGAGAGGGAGCCTGAGAAACGGCTACCACATCCAAGGAAGGCAGCAGGCGCGCAAATTACCCACTCCCGGCACGGGGAGGTAGTGACGAAAAATAACGATACGGGACTCTTCCGAGGCCCCGTGATTGGAATGAGTACACTTTAAATCCTTTAACGAGGACCTATTGGAGGGCAAGTCTGGTGCCAGCAGCCGCGGTAACTCCAGCTCCAATAGCGTATATTAAAGTTGTTGCGGTTAAAAAGCTCGTAGTTGGATTCCGGTCTCGGCCGGGTGGTGCCCCTTTCACGGTGTTCGCACTGCCCAGGCCGGACAATCAACCGGACTCTATCCGGGGTGCTCTTAACCGGGTGTCCCGGGTGGCCGGTACGTTTACTTTGAACAATTAGAGTGCTCAAAGCAGGTGCATCGCGCCTGAATATCACAGCATGGAATGATGGAATAGGACCTCGGTCTTATTTTGTTGGTTTTCTGGACCCGAGGTAATGGTTAATAGAGACAGACGGGGGCATTCGTACTGCGACGCTAGAGGTGAAATTCTTGGACCGTCGCAAGACGAACAACTGCGAAAGCATTTGCCAAGAATGTTTTCATTAATCAAGAACGAAAGTTAGAGGTTCGAAGGCGATCAGATACCGCCCTAGTTCTAACCATAAACGATGCCAACCAGCGATCCGCCGAAGTTACTCCCATGACTCGGCGGGCAGCTCCGGGAAACCAAAGTTTTTGGGTTCCGGGGGAAGTATGGTTGCAAAGCTGAAACTTAAAGGAATTGACGGAAGGGCACCACCAGGAGTGGAGCCTGCGGCTTAATTTGACTCAACACGGGAAACCTCACCAGGCCCGGACACTGGAAGGATTGACAGATTGAGAGCTCTTTCTTGATTCGGTGGGTGGTGGTGCATGGCCGTTCTTAGTTGGTGGAGCGATTTGTCTGGTTAATTCCGATAACGAACGACTCTAGCCTGCTAAATAGGTGGCGGGTCCTACCCGTCCGTCACTCTTCTTAGAGGGACAAGCGGCGTCCAGCGCATGACAGTGAGCAATAACAGGTCTGTGATGCCCTTAGATGTCCTGGGCTGCACGCGCGCTACACTGAAGGAATCAGCGTGTCTTCCCTGTCCGAGAGGACCGGGTAACCGCTGAACCTCCTTCGTGGTTGGGATTGGGGACTGAAATGATCCCCATGAACCAGGAATCCCTAGTAGGCGCAAGTCACTAGCTTGCGTCGATTACGTCCCTGCCCTTTGTACACACCGCCCGTCGCTACTACCGATTGAATGATTTAGTGAGAACTTCGGACGGACTTGTCGGGCGGAGCTTCGGCTCTGCTTCGGCGAGACTGAAAGATGTTCAAACTTGATCCTTTAGAGGAAGTAAAAGTCGTAACAGGTTTCCGTAGGTGAACCTGCGGAAGGATCATAACCGATTTGACTCTTTGCAGTCATATCACACTTTATATACCCGTTGCATGAGGAACTTTTGCTTCGGCAACAAGTCCCGATTGCTCGGAGTTGAACGATTCTTTGAAAAGCTGCGACGGAGTCTGGTCACATTGACCGGTAATCTCTGTGATAGTTGCGGCTAGCTGAGGGTCTTGAAGCCGAAACGAGGGCTGGTTTTTTTTTTTTCTCTCACGAGAGAAAAGAAACCTGCGTGGCTCTGTACCGCTATTGAAATGACTCTTTTGCTGGGTACCTAACGGTTTAAAGATTTATTCTAGCCGCAGAGCGCAGCGAAGGAGCTCGCTCGATCCTCACACGGTTTGTAAAGACCGCACAAACTATCCTATACATGTCGTGAGAAACTTTTTGTTTCGCACTGTACGGTTGGTAGTTGGAAACAGCCTTGTTTTTCGCCGGTTTTTAGAGAAGTTGGCCCTAACGAGTCTGGCGCTGACTGACCCCAAGACCTGGACTGAGAACTCTGGCTAAAACTGTTTTATGACCCTGAACGGTGGATCACTCGGCTCGTGGATCGATGAAGAACGCAGCAAAATGCGCTAATCCATGCGAACTGCAGAACACATGGAGCATCGAAACTTTGAACGCAAATGGCGGCCCAGCTTCGCGCTCGGGCCACACCTGGCTGAGGGTCGGATGAATACATCCATCACAACATTTTTTGTTGTGCTCTGGGCGACGTGGCCGGCCTATAAGGCTGGCTGTGCCGTCTTAAATACAGAAGAAACGATTCGGGAAAGTGTGTTCAACACTGCTCTCGTTGTTTGTCCTTTTCTGTGCCCCATTTCAACGCTTTGGTTGGCGTTTATTCTCGCTAACGGAGAACAAGAAGGCTGGCAAAATGTTTCCGCTAGTGTGCGGGAATAAAATGCCTTGGCCTCGATGTGATCTCTGAGGGAGAAAGACGTGAGTACAACAGCCGAAGTCGGGGGCGAGCAGGAATTTGCAAACGGCGGCGTAACAGCTCTTTTGTTAAAAGAGAGCGGCCGCTGAGTTTATGTTTGCGACCTGTTTGTACGGAATTTGTTGACAAGAGAGAGCTTGGTGGCTCTTCCGTTCGTTTTGACAAGTTTTTAAAAACAAACTATCACTGACCTCAGAGCAGGTGAGACTACCCGCTGAACTTAAGCATATCACTAAGCGGAGGAAAAGAAACTAACAAGGATTCCCCTAGTAGCGCGAGCGAAGAGGGAAAAGCCCAGCACCGAACCTCGCGCCTTCGGGTGTCGCGGAATGTGGTGTTCAGGAGGACCGTGCGCGTCTGTCCGGTATCGTCCAAGTCTCCATGAATGGGGCCAGCAACCCAGAGAGGGTGTCAGGCCCGTGGTGACGAGCCGCGACCGTGCATTGGGTCTCTCCTTAGAGTCGGGTTGCTTGAGAGTGCAGCCCTAAGCGGGAGGTAAACTCCTTCTAAGGCTAAATACGGCCACGAGACCGATAGCAAACAAGTACCGCGAGGGAAAGTTGAAAAGAACTTTGAAGAGAGAGTTCAAGAGTGCGTGAAACCGTTCAGGGGGTTAAACGGGTGGGCCCTCGAAGGTCGAAAGGTCCCCATCACGGCTCTCGCGAGTCGGCCCGTGGCGTGTCGTGATTCCTCTCGGAACACCTCGTCGCGGTTCGCCGGTTTACGGGGGCTGTTAGCTGGGGGCCCAGTAGGACTCCGCAACCGGCTGGCGGGCCGTCAGAAGGGTTCTGGAGGAAGCCCCCTCGC
>NKDA01000075.1:0-25603 GCA_002872375.1 Eulimnadia texana
TTATGTAGGAATGTCTGTAGAAGACAACTAGGCTTGAAATGAATAGTACCGTTCTTAAAAAAATTATTCCTATTCAATCTATTATAATAGAGACGTCTAAACTTAACGCATTTCATGTACCTACACTTCATTCAATAAAAATAGTTAAATCTTGTATTAAAAAATTTAATCCTCTTAGAAGACATAATAATCTTAAAATTCTTAGTTGGGTTGCAATTATAACATACCACGAAAGTTTTCAAAACATGATTTTTGGTAAAGACTACACTTAAGGTACCACAAACCTTCGTTCTCATTAAACTACAAAAATATAAGTATATAATAGGAATAAAAATAGCTAGAAGTAACGTAGGCCCTGTATGAAACGTGATCAACATAAAATCACTAATTTTATTCATATGTCCTAAAAATGTTGCGGAACTCTTTCCATGCTGAGTGTTTGAAAACAAGTAAAGACTGTAGACAGCACTTAAAAATGAGATTATAGCAACGGGAACAATAAAGTATATCGATAAGCTTAAACAACTTCTTACCATAATAATTTCTCTTAGAAAATTTAATCTTGGTGGGGCTGCTATTCTGCAAGCGATTACGATAAATCATTTTAGTCTTATTGAAGGATTAATATTAATAAACCCCTTATTTAATAAAAGTGATCGTGACCCTCTTTGTTCATACAAAATGTTAGCTAAACAGAACAAAGCGGATGAGATTAAACCATGAGCATATTATTATAACTAGTCTTCCGATTCAACCTGATGTGAGTAGAGTTAGGAGTGTAACACACACTAAGGACATATGAGCAACCGACGAATATGCAATCAGTGACTTTATATCGTTTTGTCGAGTGCAAATAAAGCTAGCAAAAACACCCCTCAAATTGCAATGCTTATGATTCAAGGATTAAATCTCTTCATTAGTGAAAACGAGGTTAAAGGTAATGAACGTATTAATCCATATCCTCCTAATTTTAGTAAAATCCCTGCTAAGATTATAGAACCTGCGATTGGGCTTCAACGTGAGCCTTAGGTAGTCATAAATGACAGAAGTAAACAGGAAGTTTTACTAGAAATGCTAGCGTGAGACCTATAAATAAAAAGAGGAAGTAAATTTGTGGGAAGCCCCAATAAGATTAACTCTAAGGAATTAAGATCGTTATAAACCAAAAAGCGAATTAGAAGTGGTAAAGAAGCAAATATGTATAAAAAAGAAGATAAACAAAAGCTTGTCACCGTTCCGGTTGATACCTCAACCTAAAATAAAATTGAAGTTGGAATAAGAGAGGACTCAAAAGAATATAAAAAGTTAGAAGATTGCTTGATGAGAAAGATAACACAAGTGAGCTGTTATAAGGATCAGAGTGATATTAAAAATTGATCAGAATTTCTGCTCTTTTTAATATAAAATCTTCTTAGATATATTAGGATACCGATTCAAATTCTAAAAGTGTTAGAGAAAAGGAAATATTGTCTAAAACAACAAAATCAAAACTTTTAAAATTAAACGAATACTCTTGAGTTGATATACTAAAATAACATCGTAAAGATACTTATAGTAAATAATCATCTAGATGGAGCCATAAAAATGCATAGCATGATAGGAAGAACAAATTTTAACATTAATAAAGATTTAAAGAGTTAATAAAATCGTTGTTATGAGTTCGTACAATTCTAATCAAAATAGATAGTCCTAAAGCAGCTTCACAAACAGCAGAGTAATAAAAACTAGTGAAAATCTTGATGAAGAAAGAAGGTTTGTGTTTACAATAATGAAAAATAATCTTAGAACCGCCCCTTCCAGTCTAAGAAGAGATACTAGAAGATGTTTATTTTGTGAACATAAAACATAAACTCTGGCTGTTAGTCTAAGTAAAGGTAAAAACATGACAATATCGTTTTTGTTTAAAATAAAATTTAACATTGCTTTATTAGTTTAGTCGAGAATTTTGGTCTTGTAAACCAAGGGCGGGTTACCCCATAAAGCATCAAAAAGGTGGTATATCCACATCTTAAGCTCCCAAAGCAAAAATTTTTTTAAACTACTTTTTGAAGTGATTTTATTGAGACTCTGCTTCATTGTTTTAACTTTAGTAATTGTTTTTGTTTTCTTAAATCATCCTCTGGCTTTAGCTTTGAATCTTTTTTTTCAAACTCTGTGTATTACTATTCTTCGACTTCGTTACTTAACGATCCTTGGTTTTCATATATTTTGTTTTTAGTTTTCTTAGGAGGCCTTCTAGTAATTTTCGCTTATGTTTCAACTTTTGCAGCTAATGAAAAATTTGTTCTAAGACTCTTTTCCTTTATGTCTTGCTTAATCCTAAGTCTAGTAACACTAGTATTCTGTTTTTATGGTAATTATTCAAATTGAAAGATTAGCCACATGTTCGATCTTATTGAAAATACATATTCTAGAGCTGCCTCTCTTATGCTATATTCGGTCAATATTGGAGTGCTCTCTTTTTTGGTGGGATATCTTTTGTTGGCCTTATTAATTGTCGTTCGTTTAAATCGAATGAATGATGGCCCTCTTCGATCTTTTTAATGTTAGCACTCCGTAAAACACATCCTCTAATTAAGATTATAAATAGAGCGTTAGTAGATCTTCCTGCTCCTTCAAATATTAGTATTTGATGAAATTTCGGTTCTTTACTAGGCTTATGTTTGGGGGTTCAAATTCTTACCGGCCTATTCTTAGCTATACATTATTGCCCTCATGTGGATTTAGCTTTTTCAAGTGTTGCACATATTTGTCGTGATGTAAATTATGGTTGACTTCTTCGTACTCTCCATGCTAATGGAGCCTCGTTTTTTTCATCTGTCTTTATTTGCACGTAGGTCGTGGGCTTTATTATGGTTCTTATCTTTTTGTTAATACTTGAATGGTAGGAGTTGTTTTACTTTTACTCGTCATAGGAACAGCTTTTATGGGTTACGTTCTTCCTTGAGGACAGATATCATTCTGGGTGCAACCGTAATTACTAATCTCTTATCAGCTGTTCCTTACGTGGGGACAGAGATTGTTCAATGGGTTTGAGGAGGCTTCGCTGTAGACAATGCTACTTTGAATCGATTTTTTAGTTTTCACTTTCTTTTACCTTTTGTGGTTGCAGGGGCAACAATAGTTCATTTAATATTTCTTCATCAGTCGGGCTCTAACAATCCTCTGGGGTTAACTAGTGACTCTGATAAAATTCCCTTTCATCCTTATTTCAGAATTAAGGACATAGTCGGATTTGTTCTATTTCTCGCCTGTTTAATTTTAATTGTTTTGTTAAACCCTAATATATTAGGTGATCCGGAAAACTTTACTCCTGCTAATCCTTTAGTTACCCTGTTCACATTCAACCTGAGTGATACTTTTTATTTGCTTATGCTATTCTTCGGTCAATTCCAAGAAAATTAGGAGGGGTTGTTGCATTACTTATATCAATCTTAATTTTGATAATTGTTCCTTTCCTCCACAAAAGTAAGTTTCGAGGGCTTGCTTTCTATCCTTTAAATCAACTTATGTATTGGGGGCTAGTGAGAGTTTTCTTTCTGTTAACCTGAATTGGAGCTCGTCCTGTTGAGGATCCTTATATTTTAGTCGGTCAAATTCTTACAGTAATTTATTTTGGGTACTTTATCTTTGCTCCTTTATTATTTTACTATTGAGATAAATTAACATCATAATTGCTTAGCCAACGGAACGGCAGTTGTTTTGAAAACAACGTATAAAGGTTTGAATCCTTTAGTAATTTCGTTAAAGTCAAATTCTAAGAGCACTGTAAAAAATAACTAAGTTAAGAGCGACTGGTAAAAAAGATTTTCATGCCAGATTTATCAACTTATCATAACGGAATCGTGGTAGAGTTCCTCGAGTTCAAACAAATAAATAAATGATAAAGGCTAGCTTTATTATGTAAAAATTTCTTCTGAGTCCTCCCAGGAATATATGTGAGAAAAGCACTCTTATGAAAATGATTCTTGTATACTCGGCCAACATAATTAAAGCGAACCCCCCACTTCTGTATTCAGTATTAAACCCCGAGACTAACTCTGACTCTCCTTCAGCGAAATCGAAAGGAGTTCGGTTTGTTTCAGCTAATGACGATGTAAACCAAATTAAACTTAATGAAGGAGCTAATCAAATTATTCAGCAGTTTTGTTGGTAAAGATTAAATTTGCTTAAATCAAATGACTTGAATAAAATAAAAAATCTAATTAAAATCAAAGCCAGTCTGACTTCATAAGAGATAGTCTGGGCGACTCCCCGGAGGGCTCCAAGAAGTGGATACTTAGAATTAGAAGACCATCCCGAAATTAAAATAGAATAAACATTTAGTCTTATAATACAAATCAGTAGAAGACCTCTTATTCTTATATTTCAAAGATTAAAATTTGAGGGTAGAGTTACTCAAATTAATAACGCCAAAAATAATCTTAAAATTGGGGATAAAGAAAACGCCAGTATGTTAGCTTGAAAGGGATAATTTTGTTCTTTAGTAAAAAGTTTTACGGCGTCAGAAAAAGGCTGAAGTAGTCCCGACGGGCCAACCTTGTTTGGCCCCTTCCGAATTTGAATATATCCTAGAAGTTTACGTTCGAAGAGAGTTAAAAAAGCTACTCTTACTAAAACCATAATAATGATAATAATATTTGAAATAAAACTATTCATAGGCTATTGAGCCTACTAACCGAGATTGACTCCCATGGATAGATTCTAAGCCTATTGCATTTATCTGCCAGATTAGTACAAACTTTTAAAATTCATCAAATTATTAGAGTAATCTAAACTACTCGGTCCTTTCGTACTAGAGTAGAACAATAATTTCTGAGGATAGAAACCAACCTGGCTCACGCCGGTTTGAACTCAGATCATGTAAGATATTAAAGGTCGAACAGACCTTTTACCAAAGCTGCTACACCTTGGCAAATTCTTAATCCAACATCGAGGTCGCAAACCCTTTTGTCGATATGAACTCTTAAAAGGATTACGCTGTTATCCCTAAGGTAACTTGTTCTTATGATCTTTCTTCAAGGATCAATATATCATTAATTTATGTAAAAAAGAAATAAGAGTTATTTTTTGTCTTATTGTCGCCCCAACAAAATTTCTTTACAATGTAAAATTATTATACTAATATAAATTTCATTTATAGGAAATAAAGCTCTATAGGGTCTTATCGTCCTTCAGATTTATTTAAGCTTTTTCACTTAATAATAAAATTCCAGTCTTTAGTCAGAGACAGATTTTTTCTCGTTTAACCGTTCATGCCAGCCTCTAATTAAGAGACTAATGATTATGCTACCTTCGCACGGTCAAAATACCGCGGCCATTGATTTAAACATTGGGCAGGTCTTACCTAAAATTTGAACTTTAGGAAATGTTTTTGTTAAACAGTCGGAAAAAGGTTTGCCGAGTTCCTTTCACTAATCTTTTATAGTAATAGTTTATTTTTAGTCTAGTTTTAAAAATCACACAATATTGTACTCATGGTTGCATTATATCTCTATAAAGTTATTTTTATAGATTTCTTAATAAATTACTAAAGTTCAGGAAATACTACTAAAAAATATTATACTGTAACGTACATAAGTTATGGCTGTTTCTAGGCCTTAACAATATTTGAAGAGGATAAAACTTTTAGTAATCTTTTTAGAAGCTCGTCCCTCTAAAAGTTTATTCAAGTCAATACATAAATTTATATGACTAAAAATACTGACATGAGTCGAATTAAATTCGTTTCTTAAGAAACCAGGTAAAGAAAATACGGTTGATGTTTTACTTCTAATTTAAAGTTTATAATACTTTTGTTACAGTAACTCTTTCTTTAAATTAGCTCATCTTCTTTCGGGAGGTCTAAATATTTAGGAAACTTTGCAACCCCCTGATACACAAGGTACGATTTTTTATATCTTCTTTAAAAAGTTAAAGTTTTCATCTTTTCAACTTTCCTTTACAGTACTTTTATCTATCATTTTTAAATACTTTTTTGTAACACATACTTAGCGCGCGAATAATATAATGATTTACTTAATGGATTTAAATAAGTCAATTACTCAAAGTATTCTGAGTTGCACAGACAAGTTTTCAGTGTAAGTGAAATGCTTTACTCCAAAGCTTTACTTTGCTTTCTAGATACACTTTCCAGTACATCTACTATGTTACGACTTATCTTCCTTTATTAGGAAGAGCGACGGGCGATGTGTACACATCTCAGAGCTTCCTTCAACCTATCATAATGAGATAAGTTTACTTTCAAATCCACCTTAAGTTAATTTTTCATTTTCCTTCCGTTTAATTTTTAATTAATGTAACCCATCACCACCTTTTTATAAGCTGCACCTTGACCTGAAGTCAATAAAATAGTTAATTAAGATGATATCTTCTAAGAATCATCTGACAACGGCGGTATACAAACTAAACAAAAAAAGGCAAGGTAAAGCGTGGACTATCGATTAAGGGACAGGTTCCTCTGATAAGAATGAGATGCCGTCAAATTCTTTGGGTTTGAAGGTTATCTTTTACTACCCTGGCAATATTAGATAAGAATAATAGGGTATCTAATCCTAGTTTAGAATCTTATTTAAGCAGATGAAAAACAATTTTTTTGGTTTTTGTAATTTAGGTAAAAATTTCACTTTTAGTTAAATAAGATAGCAACCACTTAAAATTAAATTTTACTGCATTCCACCAATAAATCTCACTTAAGTCCTTCGTCTAACCGCGGCGGCTGGCACGATATTTGCCGACTTTATTTTTATTACTAAATCTATATTTTATAAGAATTAATATTCATTACTACATTGTTTTCTTTTAGATTACATTTGATAGTATGTAAAGTATAAAAATAGCGAGATTCAAGCCAGAATCAAACTTCTTCTACCCTCCAAAATGAAAAATAAAAAAGCTTTATTTTTGACTCAACACATCTGTATAGTTAAAATAAAAATAGTTTTAAATATTAGTTGATTACTATAGTAATAAAAATAATCAACAAAGTTTTTTCAAAATTAAAAATAGACTTTATTTTCTCATAAAAGTTAATAATGGGGGATAAAATTCCAAATCCTTTCACTCAAACATAGCTCCTTCAAAACTTTGCAAAAATTTGCACTAAAAAGCCGTCAGCGTTATTTCTAACAAATATTAATAAAAGAAAACACTCGTTTGAGACTGGAAAGTGGCCAAAGAGTCTCGTGTTCTTTATAAATATTTATCATATCTATTTTAACATTTCATTAAGGAATAGCGCTTGCTGGTTATACGAAGATACGAGCGCACAACCGATTTACAACACACGCTAATTTTAAAGTTAAATACCATAAAACAGAGAAAGAGATAATAAAAAATATGAGATGGGTTTACTATATATATTATTAAACAATTATCATATAATAAATAGGGGGTACCCCCATGAGACTCATTTTTGAAGGATTTCAAAAATGAGTCGGGGGGGGGGGGCTACCCCTCATTTGATATAAAAAGTTTTTGCAGAATATTCCTTTAATAAGGATTCTTATTTTTACTAAAGTTTTAACCCGTTAGAATAAAAGATGCTTTATCGTAATTAAAATTTTATTATATAAAGAATTAATCTCTGGGACTTAGAGACCTCCTTTAAAAAGAAAATCTTTCTATCCTCCAAAATGAAAAATAAAAAAGCTTTATTTTTGACTCAACACATCTGTATAGTTAAAATAAAAATAGTTTTAAATATTAGTTGATTACTATAGTAATAAAAATAATCAACAAAGTTTTTTCAAAATTAAAAATAGACTTTATTTTCTCATAAAAATCGGATGAGGGGTGAAATCCCGAATTATCCCTTTTAAACACAACCTCTTGTTTGTCTTGATTGTGAGTGAGTCGCTTTTCTAAAAAAAATATCTCACTGGAACACCTCTTTTGAGACAGCAAATGAGTCCGGTGCCTGATAAAAAGGGTTATCTTGATAGGGTAAATAATGTGTTTTCCACTCGGGCTATATGTTTTGGGGTTGCACCAAACCTTAAAGAATCAAAATCTTTTATGCACTCTACATCTACATATAAGCAGGCCAAGCCCCCCCCCCCCGACTCATTTTTGAAATCCTTCAAAAATGAGTCTCATGGGGATGGCCGGCCATCCAAGAAAAGTAAGCTAAGATTAAGCTATTGGGCTCATACCCCACTTATGGAGTTTATCCCTTTTCTAGTGTTTTTCCTTCCTTTTCCCTTTATCTGTTTAAGCATACTAATAGTGGGGGTCATGATTGTTTTTTCTTCTACAACTTTGTTCACCGCTTGAGTTGGTTTAGAGCTGGGTCTCCTTTCGTTTATCCCTTTAATTTACATGGGTAAAATATCATATGGTTACTCCGAGGCCAGAATAAAGTATTTTTTAATTCAGGCCTTTTCTTCCATTGTTTTACTTTCCGGCTTTTTATTACTTTTAGATCTCTCTTCTTATTTGGTATTGTTTTCTCTATTCTTAAAGTTAGGGGCGGCCCCTTTTCATCACTGAATGGTTTCGGTGGTTGAGTTCATAATATGACCTACTGTATTCTTGTTTCTAACAATTCAAAAAATCTCTCCTTTAATTGTTTTAGGGATATTTGTTGATTTTAATACGGAAGTAGTTAATGTATTTGTTTTAGCTTCTGCCTTAGTAGGCGCCCTAGGAGGTTTGACCTCAAGATTGCTTCGTTCAATTTTCACTTACTCTTCTATTGGGCATATTGCTTGGTTAGTGAGAGGCCTCTATTTAAATGAATCTCTTATGTTACAATACTTCTCCATTTACCTTTTACTGCTAATTCCTATTGTTTATTTACTTAATTATTTCAATTTTTACCATTTAATTCAAGTCTCATACTTTCGTTTCATTAATTTGAAGATTATCTTGTTCTTTATGATGCTTTCTTTAGGTGGCTTGCCTCCATTTTTAGGATTTTTATCTAAGTGAATTGTACTGACCTTTCTAGCTCAAACAGGTATATTCCTCTTATTATTCACTTTAATTATCAGATCTTTAATCACTTTATATTATTACTTACGTCTTACTTTTAGAGCGTTTATGTTTTCTGGTTCATCACTTTTTTCCTTAAATTCTAGCCTGGCTGGGGAGTAATGTCTTTTATTATCTTGTCTTTAGGAGGGCTGATAGTATTTCCTTTGTACTTCATTTAAGATTTTAAGTTAATGTAAACTATGAGCCTTCAAAGCTTGCAATGAAAGTTGTTTTCAAATCTTAAGCCTAGACTATCAAAGTGACTTGAGAATTGCAGTCTCACGTTTTATTTAAACTACTAGACCTAATATAGGAGAACTAGTCTCGTTGTTAGATTTACAGTCTAATACCTAAGCTCGGCCACTATATTGCGACGTTGATTATATTCAACAAATCATAAGGATATTGGAACTCTCTACTTAATTTTTGGTGCCTGATCTGGAATAGTCGGGACAGCCTTAAGTTTGTTAATTCGAGTGGAATTGGGACAGCCTGGCTCTTTTATCGGTGATGATCAAATTTATAACGTGGTAGTAACAGCTCATGCTTTTATTATGATTTTTTTCATAGTTATGCCTATTCTGATTGGGGGATTTGGAAATTGACTTGTTCCTTTAATGTTGGGAGCTCCTGATATGGCATTCCCTCGTTTAAATAATATAAGATTTTGACTTCTGCCTCCTGCTTTAATTTTATTATTATCAGGTGCTGGAGTGGAAAGAGGAGCAGGTACTGGCTGAACAGTTTACCCGCCTTTATCAGCTGGCATCGCCCATGCTGGAGCCTCTGTTGATTTAAGAATCTTTTCTCTTCACCTGGCTGGTGTTTCTTCAATTTTAGGTGCTATTAATTTTATTACAACTATTATTAATATACGGGTTCACGGTATAACTTTGGATCGAATTCCCTTATTTGTATGAGCAGTAGGAATTACTGCCTTGTTACTGTTATTATCTCTACCTGTCCTGGCAGGAGCTATTACTATACTATTAACCGATCGTAATTTAAATACTTCCTTTTTTGATCCTGCTGGAGGGGGAGATCCTATTCTATACCAGCACTTATTTTGGTTTTTCGGTCATCCTGAAGTCTATATTTTAATTCTGCCCGGTTTCGGTATGATTTCTCATATTATTAGTCAAGAAAGTGGAAAGAAGGAGTCTTTTGGGACTTTAGGGATAATCTATGCTATGTTAGCCATTGGTATTTTAGGATTTGTAGTATGAGCTCATCACATGTTTACAGTTGGAATGGATGTAGATACTCGAGCTTATTTTACTGCAGCAACAATAATTATTGCTGTTCCTACTGGGATCAAGATCTTCAGATGGCTTGGAACTCTACATGGGACTTACTTTACATTTACCCCCTCTTTACTATGAGCGTTAGGATTTGTATTCTTGTTTACTGTTGGGGGTTTAACTGGTGTTGTACTGGCTAATTCTAGAATTGACATTGTGTTACACGATACTTACTATGTAGTTGCTCATTTTCATTACGTTTTATCTATGGGGGCTGTTTTCGCTATTCTGGCAGGATTTGTTCATTGATTTCCTTTATTTACTGGTGTTGCCCTCCATTCAAGTTGGTTGAAAATTCATTTTATAATTATATTTGTTGGGGTTAATTTAACATTCTTTCCTCAACATTTCTTAGGACTGGCAGGGATACCACGACGATATTCCGATTATCCAGATGCTTACATAAGTTGAAACGTGATCTCTTCTATCGGCTCTTTAATTTCTTTTGTTGCTACGTTAGGTTTTATTTACATTATTTTTGAAGCACTAATTTCTATACGGACGGTAGTTTTTACTTTAAATTTACCTACTTCTATTGAATGACACCATAATCTCCCTCCTGCTGAACACAGTTACACTGAGCTTCCATTTATCCTTCGTTTCTAATATGGCAGACTGTAATGCAGTGGATTTAAGCTCCACTTATAAGAGTTCAATTCTCTTTTTTAGAAAATGTCAACTTGAATACAATTCGGTTTGCAAGATGCTGCTTCTCCATTAATGGAGCAATTAATCTTTTTTCATGATCACGCCATGCTTGTATTGATTATAATTACTGTTTTAGTTGGTTACTTTATGAGAACTTTAATATTTAATTTAATTACTAATCGATTTCTTCTAGATGGACAGTTAATTGAAATTATTTGAACAGTCTTTCCTGCACTCATCCTTATCGGTGTTGCCCTTCCTTCACTTCGACTTCTTTATCTTCTAGATGAAGTAAATGAACCGTCTCTTACTTTAAAAACTGTTGGTCATCAATGGTATTGAAGCTATGAATATTCAGATTTTCTAGATGTTGAGTTTGACTCTTACATGATTCCTTCAAATGAATTGTCCGAAAACGATTTTCGTCTTTTAGATGTGGATAATCGTGTTGTTGTTCCTTTTAATACCCAGGTTCGCTTATTAGTGAGAGCCGCTGACGTACTTCACTCCTGAACTATTCCTTCGATAGGTGTAAAGGCTGATGCTATTCCTGGTCGCTTAAATCAGATTAGTTTTTTAATTAATCGCCCAGGTTTGTATTATGGTCAGTGTTCAGAAATTTGTGGGGCTAATCATAGTTTTATGCCTATTGTTTTGGAAAGAATTTCTGTACAAGGATTTTTAAGCTGAGTAACAAATTCAACTAACTCATTGAGTGGCTGAAAGAAAGCATAGGCCTCTTAAGCCTGGTTATAGCAGCTGCGCCTGCTTTCAATGGGAGGATTAGTTAATATCAATAATACGAGTATGTCAAACTCGAGTAACTGTTTAGGTATCCTCTTATGCCACAAATAGGCCCAATAAGTTGACTATTGTTGTTTTGTTTTGTTTCCTTGGTTTATGTATTATTTTTAATCTCTGTATATTTTATTAGTTATTCTGAATTTACATCATCTTCTACATTGAAGTTATCATCAAGCACTTTTATTTGATCATGATAGCAAACCTGTTTAGTATTTTTGACCCCTCTACTTCTTGAGGTTATTCTATTAACTGAGTTTCTTCTTTGTTGGGACTGTTTTTTCTTCCTTATCTTTATTGACTTTTACCTAATCGTTCAAGCGTCTTGTTCAATCGAGTTTTAAAGGTATTGCACCAGGAGTTAGGGTTATTATTAGGTATTAATTCTTTAAGTGCTTCACTGATCTTTATTTCTTTATTTCTCTTTATTCTTTTTAATAATTTTTTAGGTCTATTTCCTTACATCTTCACTAGAACTAGACATTTGGTAGTTACATTGTCTTTGGCTCTTCCTCTTTGATTAAGATTTATGATTTATGGATGATTTAATCATACATTACATATATTAGCTCACTTGGTTCCCCAAGGTACTCCTGCAATTTTAATACCTTTTATAGTGTGTATTGAAACTATTAGTAATATAATTCGGCCTGGAACACTTGCTGTTCGACTTGCAGCTAATATAATTGCTGGACACCTGCTATTAACTTTATTAGGAAATCAAGGGTCCAATCTAAGAGGCATTCTTTTAAGTCTTCTTATTTTTACTCAAATCCTTCTGTTAACGTTGGAGTCAGCTGTTGCTGTAATTCAATCTTACGTATTTGCTGTATTATCAACTTTATACTGTAGTGAGGTAGTCTAATGTCAATTCATCAACATTCTAACCATCCTTTTCACTTAGTTGATCAAAGCCCATGACCACTTTTAGGGGCGTTTGCTGGTCTAATCTTAACCTCAGGTTTAGTAAAGTGATTCCATTTGTTTAGTTATGACTTACTTTCTTTAGGTTTAGTAGTGCTTCTATTAGTTATATATCAGTGATGACGTGATATTACCCGAGAGGGTACTTTTCAAGGTCATCATACTTCTGCCGTTTCTTTGGGCTTGCGTTGAGGAATGATTTTATTCATTGCTTCGGAGGTCCTTTTTTTTGTCTCTTTCTTTTGAGCTTTCTTTCACAGAAGTTTATCACCTTCTGTCGATATTGGTTCATGTTGGCCTCCTCAGGGGATTCAGACCTTTAATCCTTTCCAAATTCCTTTGTTAAACACAGCTATCCTATTGGCTTCTGGAGTTACTATTACTTGATCTCATCATGGACTGATAAGAGGTAATTTCAGTCAGTGTAAGCAAGGTCTTCTGGTTACAGTACTTTTAGGCGTTTATTTTACGTTTCTTCAAGGTCTCGAATACTACGAAGCAACATTTACTATTGCTGATTCAATTTATGGGTCAACTTTCTTCGTAGCCACTGGCTTTCACGGTCTTCATGTTCTTATTGGGACAACTTTCCTCATAATTTGTTTAATTCGACATTTGAATCATCATTTTTCTTCTGGCCACCATTTCGGATTTGAAGCTGCTGCTTGATATTGACATTTTGTTGATGTTGTCTGATTATTTCTTTACATTACTATTTATTGGTGAGGTGGTTAATTATCTCTTTAGTATAAAAAGTATAACTGACTTCCAATCAGAGAGTCCGATTTCGGAAGAGATAATTTATTTAGTTATAATTTTGGCATTCACTGTATGTATAATTGTTTTTATCGTTCTTTTATTAGCTATGTTATTTTCAAAGAAAACTTTTTTAGATCGAGAAAAGTCCTCTCCTTTTGAATGCGGGTTTGACCCAGCTGTATCATCACGACTACCTTTTTCTTTACGATTTTTTCTTATTGCATTAATCTTTTTGATTTTTGATGTAGAGGTTGTTTTGTTATTTCCATCTGTCATCTCTTTGAATCTGGTATCTCTATGAGGATGGTTTCAAGTAATGGTATTTTTTATTTCGGTTCTCTTGGCGGGTCTATATTTTGAGTGGAAGTATGGAGCTTTGGAGTGAGCACTGTGGAAATGTAGTTAAATATAATATCTGATTTGCATTCAGAAGGTGTCCTGTGGACCTTTTTCAGGTTAAAAGCGAATAATTGCATTTAGTTTCGACCTAAAAGTTGACTTAGAAAGTCTTAACCTGGATTTATCGGAGCTCGTTGAGCACATCTTTGTTAATGATGGGGCAGGAGGTTAGAATCCTCTCGATAAAGGAGACAAAAGTTAAGTGAGGGGCTGCTAACCTCTTACTAAGCGGTTAGATTCCGTTTGTGTCTTTGCTGCTATAGTAAAAATTACGTTACGTTTTCATCGTAAAATTAAGATAAAATGTCTTTAGTGGTACTGCTTTAAAATCTTTGATTTCCCTAGCGTCTTCAGCGCTATGCTCTAATTTATAAGCTATAAAAGCATAAGTAAATAAAGAATAAAGGTAAAATCACAATAAAAAATGTTATTATGAAAATCTTGATGGAGTTTAGTTGAGTTTTTTGAAGATTTTGACTTAAATATGTCGCTCTTTCATAGATCCCTTGACTACTCAGTTTCTCTGTTCAGCCTTGATCTTGATTCTTTAGAAAAATCTTTCTTAGATTAAAATAAGGAAATCTCACGATAAAACTTGAGATTTGAGGAAGAAACCACATATTTGCTCTAAATCATGACTTCATAGAACTTGTCTTAATTCTAGTTTTCAGGGCGTTAAGGCCTAATGCTATGCTTCTAAAAACTAAAAATAAAATAAAAAATTTTGATAGATTTGGAATAAAAATTACGGAAGGTGTAGGAAAAATCAACCAACTTAGTGATGAACCTGAAATAATTGACATGAAACCTATTAGAAACATAGGGCCCACTAAGTGTAGATCTCTCTCATGGCAATTATTCATTGGAAGATTAAAATATGGATGAAGCATTCTATAGTATACTAACCGTATTGAATAAAGTCTAGTTAGGCCTGTGGCTACAATAAAAATTAGAGTAATAAATATATTTCAATTGTTTATTAAATTTATTTCAATGATTATGTCCTTTGAATAAAATCCAGCAAGAAATGGGAAACCACACAAAGATAAATTTGCTATATTTATAATCGTTCTGGAGAGAGGGAATATTAAGGTAATACTACCAAAATTTCGAATATCTTGTGTATTATTTAAATTATGAATTAAAAGACCTGCTCTTAAGAATAATAAAGCCTTGAATAAAGCATGTGAAATCAAATGAAAAAACGCCAGCTTTCTTAAGTTTAATGAAATAGCAAATATTATAACTCCGAGCTGACTTAATGTAGATAACGCAATAATCTTTTTCAGATCGTATTCGAAATTTGCACTTAGTCCAGCTATAAATATAGTAAGAGTTGAAGCTACCACCAAATATGGATTAATTATCTGTCTTTCAATTAAAGGAGAAAATCGAATAAGAAGATAAACCCCAGCTGTCACTAAGGTTGAAGAGTGGACTAATGCAGAGACAGGTGTAGGCGCAGCTATAGCAGCTGGAAGCCACGCTGAGAAAGGGATTTGAGCACTTTTCGTGGTAGCTCCAATTAAAATGAACGTTGCAATTCACAAATTCAGTGAGCTAAAACTAGGTATAAAGTTTCATAGTGAAAAGCTAAACGAACCTATAAAAAATGTTAATCCTAATCTGAGAATTAAGCAGACGTCCCCAATTCGATTAGATAAGGCTGTAATTATACCCGCTGCTGCCGATTTCTTATTTTGGTAAAAGATTACTAGGCAGTAAGACACTAGACCAAGACCATCTCACCCTAGTAAGATTCTTACTATACTTGGAGATAAGATTAGCAAAGCTATTGAACAAACAAAGGCTACTACTAGTAAAACAAATCGCTCCTTTGATATCTCAGCACTTATGTAGGAATGTCTGTAGAAGACAACTAGGCTTGAAATGAATAGTACCGTTCTTAAAAAAATTATTCCTATTCAATCTATTATAATAGAGACGTCTAAACTTAACGCATTTCATGTACCTACACTTCATTCAATAAAAATAGTTAAATCTTGTATTAAAAAATTTAATCCTCTTAGAAGACATAATAATCTTAAAATTCTTAGTTGGGTTGCAATTATAACATACCACGAAAGTTTTCAAAACATGATTTTTGGTAAAGACTACACTTAAGGTACCACAAACCTTCGTTCTCATTAAACTACAAAAATATAAGTATATAATAGGAATAAAAATAGCTAGAAGTAACGTAGGCCCTGTATGAAACGTGATCAACATAAAATCACTAATTTTATTCATATGTCCTAAAAATGTTGCGGAACTCTTTCCATGCTGAGTGTTTGAAAACAAGTAAAGACTGTAGACAGCACTTAAAAATGAGATTATAGCAACGGGAACAATAAAGTATATCGATAAGCTTAAACAACTTCTTACCATAATAATTTCTCTTAGAAAATTTAATCTTGGTGGGGCTGCTATTCTGCAAGCGATTACGATAAATCATTTTAGTCTTATTGAAGGATTAATATTAATAAACCCCTTATTTAATAAAAGTGATCGTGACCCTCTTTGTTCATACAAAATGTTAGCTAAACAGAACAAAGCGGATGAGATTAAACCATGAGCAATTATTATAACTAGTCTTCCGATTCAACCTGATGTGAGTAGAGTTAGGAGTGTAACACACACTAAGGACATATGAGCAACCGACGAATATGCAATCAGTGACTTTATATCGTTTTGTCGAGTGCAAATAAAGCTAGCAAAAACACCCCCTCAAATTGCAATGCTTATGATTCAAGGATTAAATCTCTTCATTAGTGAAAACGAGGTTAAAGGTAATGAACGTATTAATCCATATCCTCCTAATTTTAGTAAAATCCCTGCTAAGATTATAGAACCTGCGATTGGGGCTTCAACGTGAGCCTTAGGTAGTCATAAATGACAGAAGTAAACAGGAAGTTTTACTAGAAATGCTAGCGTGAGACCTATAAATAAAAAAGAGGAAGTAAATTTGTGGGAAGCCCCAATAAAGATTAACTCTAAGGAATTAAGATCGTTATAAACTCAAAAAAGCGAAATTAGAAGTGGTAAAGAAGCAAATAGTGTATAAAAAAGAAGATAAACAAAAGCTTGTCACCGTTCCGGTTGATACCCTCAACCTAAAATCAAAATTGAAGTTGGAATAAGAGAGGACTCAAAAAGAATATAAAAAGTTAGAAGATTGCTTGATGAGAAAGATAACACAAGTGAAGCTGTTATAAGGATCAGAGTGATATTAAAAATATGATCAGAATTTCTGCTCTTTTTAATATAAAATCTTCTTAGATATATTAGGATACCGATTCAAATTCTTAAAAGTGTTAGAGAAAAGGAAATATTGTCTAAAACAACAAAATCAAAACTTTTAAAATTAAACGAATACTCTTGAGTTGATATACCTAAAAATAACATCGTAAAGATACTTATAGTAAATAATCATCTAGATGGAGCCATAAAAATGCATAGCATGATAGGAAGAACAAATTTTAACATTAATAAAGATTTAAAGAGTTAATAAAATCGTTGTTATGAGTTCGTACAATTCTAATCAAAATAGATAGTCCTAAAGCAGCTTCACAAACAGCAAGAGTAATAAAAACTAGTGAAAATCTTGATGAAGAAAGAAGGTTTGTGTTTACAATAATGAAAAATAATCTTAGAACCGCCCCTTCCAGTCTAAGAAGAGATACTAGAAGATGTTTATTTTGTGAACATAAAACATAAACTCTGGCTGTTAGTCTAAGTAAAGGTAAAAACATGACAATATCGTTTTTGTTTAAAATAAAATTTAACATTGCTTTATTAGTTTAGTCGAGAATTTTGGTCTTGTAAACCAAGGGCGGGTTACCCCATAAAGCATCAAAAAGGTGGGTATATCCACATCTTAAGCTCCCAAAGCTAAAATTTTTTTAAACTACTTTTTGAAGTGATTTTATTGAGACTCTGCCTTTCATTGTTTTTAACTTTAGTAATTGTTTTTGTTTTCTTAAATCATCCTCTGGCTTTAGCTTTGAATCTTTTTTTTCAAACTCTGTGTATTACTATTCTTTCGACTTCGTTACTTAACGATCCTTGGTTTTCATATATTTTGTTTTTAGTTTTCTTAGGAGGCCTTCTAGTAATTTTCGCTTATGTTTCAACTTTTGCAGCTAATGAAAAATTTGTTCTAAGACTCTTTTCCTTTATGTCTTGCTTAATCCTAAGTCTAGTAACACTAGTATTCTGTTTTTATGGTAATTATTCAAATTGAAAGATTAGCCACATGTTCGATCTTATTGAAAATACATATTCTAGAGCTGCCTCTCTTATGCTATATTCGGTCAATATTGGAGTGCTCTCTTTTTTGGTGGGATATCTTTTGTTGGCCTTATTAATTGTCGTTCGTTTAAATCGAATGAATGATGGCCCTCTTCGATCTTTTTAATGTTAGCACTCCGTAAAACACATCCTCTAATTAAGATTATAAATAGAGCGTTAGTAGATCTTCCTGCTCCTTCAAATATTAGTATTTGATGAAATTTCGGTTCTTTACTAGGCTTATGTTTGGGGGTTCAAATTCTTACCGGCCTATTCTTAGCTATACATTATTGCCCTCATGTGGATTTAGCTTTTTCAAGTGTTGCACATATTTGTCGTGATGTAAATTATGGTTGACTTCTTCGTACTCTCCATGCTAATGGAGCCTCGTTTTTTTTCATCTGTCTTTATTTGCACGTAGGTCGTGGGCTTTATTATGGTTCTTATCTTTTTGTTAATACTTGAATGGTAGGAGTTGTTTTACTTTTACTCGTCATAGGAACAGCTTTTATGGGTTACGTTCTTCCTTGAGGACAGATATCATTCTGGGGTGCAACCGTAATTACTAATCTCTTATCAGCTGTTCCTTACGTGGGGACAGAGATTGTTCAATGGGTTTGAGGAGGCTTCGCTGTAGACAATGCTACTTTGAATCGATTTTTTAGTTTTCACTTTCTTTTACCTTTTGTGGTTGCAGGGGCAACAATAGTTCATTTAATATTTCTTCATCAGTCGGGCTCTAACAATCCTCTGGGGTTAACTAGTGACTCTGATAAAATTCCCTTTCATCCTTATTTCAGAATTAAGGACATAGTCGGATTTGTTCTATTTCTCGCCTGTTTAATTTTAATTGTTTTGTTAAACCCTAATATATTAGGTGATCCGGAAAACTTTACTCCTGCTAATCCTTTAGTTACCCCTGTTCACATTCAACCTGAGTGATACTTTTTATTTGCTTATGCTATTCTTCGGTCAATTCCAAGAAAATTAGGAGGGGTTGTTGCATTACTTATATCAATCTTAATTTTGATAATTGTTCCTTTCCTCCACAAAAGTAAGTTTCGAGGGCTTGCTTTCTATCCTTTAAATCAACTTATGTATTGGGGCTAGTGAGAGTTTTCTTTCTGTTAACCTGAATTGGAGCTCGTCCTGTTGAGGATCCTTATATTTTAGTCGGTCAAATTCTTACAGTAATTTATTTTGGGTACTTTATCTTTGCTCCTTTATTATTTTACTATTGAGATAAATTAACATCATAATTGCTTAGCCAACGGAACGGCAGTTGTTTTGAAAACAACGTATAAAGGTTTGAATCCTTTAGTAATTTCGTTAAAGTCAAATTCTAAGAGCACTGTAAAAAATAACTAAGTTAAGAGCGACTGGTAAAAAAGATTTTCATGCCAGATTTATCAACTTATCATAACGGAATCGTGGTAGAGTTCCTCGAGTTCAAACAAATAAATAAATGATAAAGGCTAGCTTTATTATGTAAAAATTTCTTCTGAGTCCTCCCAGGAATATATGTGAGAAAAGCACTCTTATGAAAATGATTCTTGTATACTCGGCCAACATAATTAAAGCGAACCCCCCACTTCTGTATTCAGTATTAAACCCCGAGACTAACTCTGACTCTCCTTCAGCGAAATCGAAAGGAGTTCGGTTTGTTTCAGCTAATGACGATGTAAACCAAATTAAACTTAATGAAGGAGCTAATCAAATTATTCAGCAGTTTTGTTGGTAAAGATTAAATTTGCTTAAATCAAATGACTTGAATAAAATAAAAAATCTAATTAAAATCAAAGCCAGTCTGACTTCATAAGAGATAGTCTGGGCGACTCCCCGGAGGGCTCCAAGAAGTGGATACTTAGAATTAGAAGACCATCCCGAAATTAAAATAGAATAAACATTTAGTCTTATAATACAAATCAGTAGAAGACCTCTTATTCTTATATTTCAAAGATTAAAATTTGAGGGTAGAGTTACTCAAATTAATAACGCCAAAAATAATCTTAAAATTGGGGATAAAGAAAACGCCAGTATGTTAGCTTGAAAGGGATAATTTTGTTCTTTAGTAAAAAGTTTTACGGCGTCAGAAAAAGGCTGAAGTAGTCCCGACGGGCCAACCTTGTTTGGCCCCTTCCGAATTTGAATATATCCTAGAAGTTTACGTTCGAAGAGAGTTAAAAAAGCTACTCTTACTAAAACCATAATAATGATAATAATATTTGAAATAAAACTATTCATAGGCTATTGAGCCTACTAACCGAGATTGACTCCCATGGATAGATTCTAAGCCTATTGCATTTATCTGCCAGATTAGTACAAACTTTTAAAATTCATCAAATTATTAGAGTAATCTAAACTACTCGGTCCTTTCGTACTAGAGTAGAACAATAATTTCTGAGGATAGAAACCAACCTGGCTCACGCCGGTTTGAACTCAGATCATGTAAGATATTAAAGGTCGAACAGACCTTTTACCAAAGCTGCTACACCTTGGCAAATTCTTAATCCAACATCGAGGTCGCAAACCCTTTTGTCGATATGAACTCTTAAAAAGGATTACGCTGTTATCCCTAAGGTAACTTGTTCTTATGATCTTTCTTCAAGGATCAATATATCATTAATTTATGTAAAAAAGAAATAAGAGTTATTTTTTGTCTTATTGTCGCCCCAACAAAATTTCTTTACAATGTAAAATTATTATACTAATATAAATTTCATTTATAGGAAATAAAGCTCTATAGGGTCTTATCGTCCTTCAGATTTATTTAAGCTTTTTCACTTAATAATAAAATTCCAGTCTTTAGTCAGAGACAGATTTTTTCTCGTTTAACCGTTCATGCCAGCCTCTAATTAAGAGACTAATGATTATGCTACCTTCGCACGGTCAAAATACCGCGGCCATTGATTTAAACATTGGGCAGGTCTTACCTAAAATTTGAACTTTAGGAAATGTTTTTGTTAAACAGTCGGAAAAAGGTTTGCCGAGTTCCTTTCACTAATCTTTTATAGTAATAGTTTATTTTTAGTCTAGTTTTAAAAATCACACAATATTGTACTCATGGTTGCATTATATCTCTATAAAGTTATTTTTATAGATTTCTTAATAAATTACTAAAGTTCAGGAAATACTACTAAAAAATATTATACTGTAACGTACATAAGTTATGGCTGTTTCTAGGCCTTAACAATATTTGAAGAGGATAAAACTTTTAGTAATCTTTTTAGAAGCTCGTCCCTCTAAAAGTTTATTCAAGTCAATACATAAATTTATATGACTAAAAATACTGACATGAGTCGAATTAAATTCGTTTCTTAAGAAACCAGGTAAAGAAAATACGGTTGATGTTTTACTTCTAATTTAAAGTTTATAATACTTTTGTTACAGTAACTCTTTCTTTAAATTAGCTCATCTTCTTTCGGGAGGTCTAAATATTTAGGAAACTTTGCAACCCCCTGATACACAAGGTACGATTTTTTATATCTTCTTTAAAAAGTTAAAGTTTTCATCTTTTCAACTTTCCTTTACAGTACTTTTATCTATCATTTTTAAATACTTTTTTGTAACACATACTTAGCGCGCGAATAATATAATGATTTACTTAATGGATTTAAATAAGTCAATTACTCAAAGTATTCTGAGTTGCACAGACAAGTTTTCAGTGTAAGTGAAATGCTTTACTCCAAAGCTTTACTTTGCTTTCTAGATACACTTTCCAGTACATCTACTATGTTACGACTTATCTTCCTTTATTAGGAAGAGCGACGGGCGATGTGTACACATCTCAGAGCTTCCTTCAACCTATCATAATGAGATAAGTTTACTTTCAAATCCACCTTAAGTTAATTTTTCATTTTCCTTCCGTTTAATTTTTAATTAATGTAACCCATCACCACCTTTTTATAAGCTGCACCTTGACCTGAAGTCAATAAAATAGTTAATTAAGATGATATCTTCTAAGAATCATCTGACAACGGCGGTATACAAACTAAACAAAAAAAGGCAAGGTAAAGCGTGGACTATCGATTAAGGGACAGGTTCCTCTGATAAGAATGAGATGCCGTCAAATTCTTTGGGTTTGAAGGTTATCTTTTACTACCCTGGCAATATTAGATAAGAATAATAGGTATCTAATCCTAGTTTAGAATCTTATTTAAGCAGATGAAAAACAATTTTTTTGGTTTTTGTAATTTAGGTAAAAATTTCACTTTTAGTTAAATAAGATAGCAACCACTTAAAATTAAATTTTACTGCATTCCACCAATAAATCTCACTTAAGTCCTTCGTCTAACCGCGGCGGCTGGCACGATATTTGCCGACTTTATTTTTATTACTAAATCTATATTTTATAAGAATTAATATTCATTACTACATTGTTTTCTTTTAGATTACATTTGATAGTATGTAAAGTATAAAAATAGCGAGATTCAAGCCAGAATCAAACTTCTTCTACCCTCCAAAATGAAAAATAAAAAAGCTTTATTTTTGACTCAACACATCTGTATAGTTAAAATAAAAATAGTTTTAAATATTAGTTGATTACTATAGTAATAAAAATAATCAACAAAGTTTTTCAAAATTAAAAATAGACTTTATTTTCTCATAAAAGTTAATAATGGGGGATAAAATTCCAAATCCTTTCACTCAAACATAGCTCCTTCAAAACTTTGCAAAAATTTGCACTAAAAAGCCGTCAGCGTTATTTCTAACAAATATTAATAAAAGAAAACACTCGTTTGAGACTGGAAAGTGGCCAAAGAGTCTCGTGTTCTTTATAAATATTTATCATATCTATTTTAACATTTCATTAAGGAATAGCGCTTGCTGGTTATACGAAGATACGAGCGCACAACCGATTTACAACACACGCTAATTTTAAAGTTAAATACCATAAAACAGAGAAAGAGATAATAAAAAATATGAGATGGGTTTACTATATATATTATTAAACAATTATCATATAATAAATAGGGGTACCCCATGAGACTCATTTTGAAGGATTTCAAAATGAGTCGGGGGGGGGGGCTACCCTCATTTGATATAAAAGTTTTGCAGAATATTCTTTAATAAGGATTCTTATTTTTACTAAAGTTTTAACCCGTTAGAATAAAAGATGCTTTATCGTAATTAAAATTTTATTATATAAAGAATTAATCTCTGGGACTTAGAGACCTCCTTTAAAAAGAAAATCTTTCTATCCTCCAAAATGAAAAATAAAAAAGCTTTATTTTTGACTCAACACATCTGTATAGTTAAAATAAAAATAGTTTAAATATTAGTTGATTACTATAGTAATAAAAATAATCAACAAAGTTTTTTCAAAATTAAAATAGACTTTATTTTCTCATAAAATCGGATGAGGGGTGAAATCCGAATTATCCTTTTAAACACAACCTCTTGTTTGTCTTGATTGTGAGTGAGTCGCTTTCTAAAAAAAATATCTCACTGGAACACCTCTTTTGAGACAGCAAATGAGTCCGGTGCCTGATAAAAAGGGTTATCTTGATAGGGTAAATAATGTGTTTTCCACTCGCGGCTATATGTTTTGGGTTGCACACAAACCTTAAGAATCAAAATCTTTTATGCACTCTACATCTACATATAAGCAGGCCAAGCCCCCCCCCCCCGACTCATTTTTGAAATCCTTCAAAAATGAGTCTCATGGGGATGGCCGGCCATCCAAGAAAAGTAAGCTAAGATTAAGCTATTGGGCTCATACCCCACTTATGGAGTTTATCCCTTTTCTAGTGTTTTTCCTTCCTTTTCCCTTTATCTGTTTAAGCATACTAATAGTGGGGGTCATGATTGTTTTTTCTTCTACAACTTTGTTCACCGCTTGAGTTGGTTTAGAGCTGGGTCTCCTTTCGTTTATCCCTTTAATTTACATGGGTAAAATATCATATGGTTACTCCGAGGCCAGAATAAAGTATTTTTTAATTCAGGCCTTTTCTTCCATTGTTTTACTTTCCGGCTTTTTATTACTTTTAGATCTCTCTTCTTATTTGGTATTGTTTTCTCTATTCTTAAAGTTAGGGGCGGCCCCTTTTCATCACTGAATGGTTTCGGTGGTTGAGTTCATAATATGACCTACTGTATTCTTGTTTCTAACAATTCAAAAAATCTCTCCTTTAATTGTTTTAGGGATATTTGTTGATTTTAATACGGAAGTAGTTAATGTATTTGTTTTAGCTTCTGCCTTAGTAGGCGCCCTAGGAGGTTTGACCTCAAGATTGCTTCGTTCAATTTTCACTTACTCTTCTATTGGGCATATTGCTGGTTAGTGAGAGGCCTCTATTTAAATGAATCTCTTATGTTACAAATACTTCTCCATTTACCTTTTACTGCTATTCCTATTCCTATTGTTTATTTACTTAATTATTTCAATTTTTACCATTTAATTCAAGTCTCATACTTTCGTTTCATTAATTTGAAGATTATCTTGTTCTTTATGATGCTTTCTTTAGGTGGCTTGCCTCCATTTTTAGGATTTTTATCTAAGTGAATTGTACTGACCTTTCTAGCTCAAACAGGTATATTCCTCTTATTATTCACTTTAATTATCAGATCTTTAATCACTTTATATTATTACTTACGTCTTACTTTTAGAGCGTTTATGTTTTCTGGTTCATCACTTTTTTCCTTAAATTCTAGCCTGGCTGGGGGAGTAATGTCTTTTATTATCTTGTCTTTAGGAGGGCTGATAGTATTTCCTTTGTACTTCATTAAGATTTTAAGTTAATGTAAACTATGAGCCTTCAAAGCTTGCAATGAAAGTTGTTTTCAAATCTTAAGCCTAGACTATCAAAGTGACTTGAGAATTGCAGTCTCACGTTTATTTAAACTACTAGACCTAATATAGGAGAACTAGTCTCGTTGTTAGATTTACAGTCTAATACTAAGCTCGGCCACTATATTGCGACGTTGATTATATTCAACAAATCATAAGGATATTGGAACTCTCTACTTAATTTTTGGTGCCTGATCTGGAATAGTCGGGACAGCCTTAAGTTTGTTAATTCGAGTGGAATTTGGGACAGCCTGGCTCTTTTATCGGTGATGATCAAATTTTATAACGTGGTAGTAACAGCTCATGCTTTTATTATGATTTTTTTCATAGTTATGCCTATTCTGATTGGGGGATTTGGAAATTGACTTGTTCCTTTAATGTTGGGAGCTCCTGATATGGCATTCCCTCGTTTAAATAATATAAGATTTTGACTTCTGCCTCCTGCTTTAATTTTATTATTATCAGGTGCTGGAGTGGAAAGAGGAGCAGCTGGCTGAACAGTTTACCCGCCTTTAGCCTGGCATCGCCCATGCTGGAGCCTCTGTTGATTTAAGAATCTTTTCTCTTCACCTGGCTGGTGTTTCTTCAATTTTAGGTGCTATTAATTTTTATTACAACTATTTAATATTACGGGTTCACGGTATAACTTTGGATCGAATTCCCTTATTTGTATGAGCAGTAGGAATTACTGCCTTGTTACTGTTATTATCTCTAC
>NKDA01000076.1:0-24950 GCA_002872375.1 Eulimnadia texana
CGGCTGTTTACGCCGTCCGAGTTAAGACATTTTCCTTTTCTTGGCCGTTTACGCCGTCCCGAGTCTGGTCGTTTTGGTCGCCTACGTCTCTACGGAACGGAAGCTCAGTTCTCGGAACCTGTTCGACCAAGACTGTGAGTTGAGATTACGTTGGATAATTTCAGAGAAATCCTTCCCAGCTCTTTGGCAGTCCGTGACGTTACCCTATTACGTATACATTAACGTATTTAAAAAAAAATCTATACTAAACAAGTAGACTGAAGGCTCTGAATCTACTTTGTGCTAATATTCCAACTTTGCCACTCAAAGACAAAGACCATCGCACAACATCTACCGTACTCCGTGAATCTCGTGTAGGAAATTAACGACAAAATGTTGGGGCACTATTCACATCATTACAAAAGTTTTAGAAATATTCCTCTTATGTTTCTTAAAACCTTTCGGTTCTTGCTAGAGTCGTTTTCGCATAAATATCTGTAAGTCCCTACATTCCTAAGGTTTCTCGCGGGGAAGTCACACACAAACCTCCAAAATTTCCAGCAAGTTTCCTGAGTTAATGAAGTTCACTCTTTTCACGATTAAAGGTGAAGGTACGATTTCGAATCCCGGATCGGCACTGCTACACGTAAGATGCCGCGCTGCGCGGACACTGATGATTCCAGCTTTCGTTTTTTCGCACTCTGCTGGCTACCCTATAATTGTCTTAACTTAGCCCTGGGAAAGTGGAATATTTAAGCCGCAACAAGCCTCCCTCATTACCCAGCATGTAAGCACATTGGGACAAATTTTCTGGGAAGTTTGAAAGAGTTATCCAGTTTTTCGTTGTAGGTGTTACCCTTCACTTTATTACTGGGACATACCAACTCGGCAGTAAATCCGATTTTGTATTGCTTCTTCTCGCAAAATTTTCGTCAGTTCCTCTCTTGAGTTTCATCTGTGGTAATCGGCGACAACTGAAAACAACATCAGCGGCAACCTGGCAAAGTGCAACAGAAGACGGGGAAAGTAATAAACAAAATCACGATTCTCTTTATCAATATAACAAGACCAACGCGAGATTCAAAATTTTTAAGTCCTCGGTGGCGCGGACAAGTAAGAGCTCGGAAGACCCTGATACCCCAGATCCGGATGGAGAACCTCCGCAACGATGAGGAAAGGCCCATGAGCAACCCAAGGCTTCTCGAACCTCTTTTCAAAGTTCCGACCAAGTCTAAACAGGGCCGGATCTGAGCTTGTCTGGGCCTATGGCTTAAAGCTGAAGTGGGTCTACCAGATACTTAAAAAAATCATCAACATGTCAAGTCTAGCAGTTTAGCGGGCCTATTCCATGTCCGGGCCTATGGCTGGCCGCCATACTGGCCCATAGGGAAGTCCGGCACTGAGTCTAAACAAGGATGATTATATCCAATTCCGATCCAACACTCGTACTTCTGAGTTGCATGCTAGCTTTGTGTAGCCTAACACAATTCGTCATCCAGCATCGAGCAGACGAACTTTTTAAAATTTCAATACGTTTTAGAATGTATAACATTTTCTGTGTGTATCTTTTTCATATTTGTATTTGTGTAGTGTTGTCTTGGTATTCTATGTAGTTTGCTATAGCTTTGCTTCGCTGACTCGTCGTATTCAACTCGTCCTTCTAATAACATAATAATTATTATACGCGTTTAAAACTCGAGAGAATTATTTTAACTTAAGATCCAGTCAGACAAAAAAAAAAATAAAAACGCAGGTTTGGTCATCATTAGTACAGAAGGGAACACGTTTACTCTACTCTATCACTGCTACGTATTCTCTTGCACCTTACCAACTTTCAAGAAAAAAGTCAATTCCCAGTCGAGTAAATTGTATATTAACTAAAATAGGATATAGAAATAATAACAGCAAAAAATTACAAGAAATAAAGTACATGTAGTAATGAACGTACATAAATAAATTACAACTTAGAAGTCCGAAGTCAAGTGTAAAAATCGATTTCGGAATACGTAAGCCTTAGTATATCAATAATCTGAAAAAAAAAATCGATACACATATACTTTTCCAGAGTGTATTTAACACTTAAACAAAGAGAACAAAAAATTACTCTTTTCTCATAAAACGCCAAAAGTCCACTTCGATATCTACAGACGCCTTTGTATGAAATTTACGTCGACGGCAAATTATATCTAAGTTCTGCGATAACTTTCGGCTCGGCTTTATACGCAGGCGCTTTTTGGCGAAAAAACTTCTCGTTGACGATTTGTGTAGCGAGTAAACCGAACCTTTAGGTTTAACGCACTCCAACGCAACTTCTACAAACCTCCAATCAAGTCCTTTGTTATGTTTCGTGCCAAACGGGGGTTCATAATAACCGTATCGAATGAAAAATCTTTTAATAAGTCTCGTAACTGTAAAACGTTACTCTGAATCAGGGAAACGTTTTTATTTCAAGTTCTCGATATTCTCGTTAGCGATAGCTAAAGCATCTTTATCTATATCTACAGACAAAACAAACGCAGCTCCTAATAAAGACGCTCCTATACTAAGCATCCCGCAGCCACATCCAAGATCCAGTACAGTTTTCCCACTAATTTCCCCATACGAGCTCTCGATAGCGTGCAGCATGCAGGCGGCTATGTGCGGGGACGTTTCATACTGCTCAAGTAAGATTTTCGGCCGCTCGAACCCTTCAACATCTTCTAGCAGCTGCTCTAGGTCTTTTCTCTTCATTGCGCCTTGGCCGGTTCGAGACGGGGAATCCCGGGCAAAATCAAGTTACCAAACGATGAGTCCTGCGTCACGAAATAACCTAAGGAAATCGAGTGGGCGTGCTGTAGAGCCTGTCGTTGAGCGGGACTCACGTTTTCTGTTGTTGCCTGCAGGAAATAATATATAGCTTAATTCGAAGTTTGTAAATATTTTGTAAATATACGTTCGCTGGGGATGAAGTGTTGGGTGCTACTGGTGTTGTGACAGTATGGTAGCTCCTTGTTTGAGTAACTTTTTTTGCATCTGAATTTCCTCGAGAACTTTTCTGCTTTGATCTGTTTGTTAAGGAGACATTTACTAATCGTATTGTGAGTTTCAAGTATTTGAAAACGATTTAAATTGATTTAATAAAAAATTACCTTGTGCTGGTCGTCCTGGAGGCGGCTGAAACGCCATCGTACACCGTACACAGTACACAGTACTGAAAAGTTGAACGTCTTAAGAGCAACGCCATCTAGCGGAAAATTTGAAAGTTTTTAATATAAATATAATTTAAACTTAAATTATAGTATTTATTCGCATTAAATTTTTCCACGTATTTAAAGTAATTAGAGAAATTCTTTAAGTTTAAATTTATTATTATATTTATGTGTAAATTCCCTATGGTTTATTAATACATTTATTTAATAGAAAAATTACAAGGTTTTTATTTATATTGAATATTTTTATTTTTAATAATTTTGAATATTATACTGTATAATAAATTAATCATACACTAAAATCTTAATAAATATTTGCACTAATAACCCTTACGAATCTTTTCATTAATTTCATTCGCCAATGTAAACTTACAAGTCTAATGATAAGCTTTAACAACAATAACATATATCAGAATTTTCCATTAGTTTTTCACATGGCGTCATCTTGGTATCGTGATTAAAGGAAACCTTGTACTCTGTAATTATCATGTGTAATTAGTTTACTCATTCTCGATAATGATTTCTATTGCTTTGTGTGTATGTTGTGAACTTGAAGCTTTTTGATTGTTGAACCGGCTTTTAATACAATCGCACTTACAAGTGACACAAGCACTTGCATCAGTTCCATCAATTTTAAATCACACTAATAAACAAACTTCTAAAAATAACTACCAAACATAACATTTCAAAGGTCTCTGTAGTGTACTATTACCATAAAGAGGAAAGTTACACTTTCAGTAGCGTTTTATATGCAAATAAAGTACAGCTTTGTTCACACCAGTCCATTTTGCAAAGCAATAGGCCTTTCCCCATAAAGGCTGCCCTTTCTACTACGGAACACCGTTTAAATATATTGATAGCAGAATTTCACTTGAAATTACATCTAAAAATCTAGAAAAATTCGAGAAACATTTGGTATAAATAAAGTTTCAAAAATGTTTTAAAACGTATTTAACAATGTGTCCGCTATAAGAGGCGAGCATTTGGGGTATGGTCTATAGTCAATTTGGACTCGGTGATTGGATCTTCTCTTTGATAGACTAATACACATACTTCCTCACCCTCAAATTGGCCACAAATGGCTTTAACAGATACTACCCTTCTTGATTCCCCTATTTACTACACCACTACCCATCAAACAGTAATAGAAAACTACCCCCGCTTTTGTGAAAAGCAACCCTCCGTATAGATCTTATGGGCAATCAGTGACAAACAGCTATACATAAGACAATTGGATTTACCTTTACCATAGACCAGTGATGAGCGGTTTCATGAATAAACCGTGGTTAAGGTTCAGTACGTTCATCGGTTTGGTTACTGGTTCTACGGTTGAAAAAGTGGCTATGGGTTCAACTCCGGTTCACGTTCCGTTCAAAAAGGTTCACATTTCAAAGTTTTGGTCCATTGGTTCACTTGTTAGAGCAAGGTTCTGATTCAACGGCTCGGTTCACCTGAAAGTGAGCCGTTCAAATAACGGTTCAGGTTCGACGGATTCGGTTCAACTGAAGGTGAGCCGTTCTAGAATAATTCAAACCAACGGTTCAGAAACACCAATCACTTGATATACCACTTGTTTATCCTGATTCAAGATGACAACATGTACTACACGATGATAACAGACTGATAGCATATGATAACACGTAGATAACATACTCCTAGTACAGAGGGTAGATATGGAGCACGTGCTTTGCTTTAGTGAAGCAATGATGGGGAGTCAAACATGCAGAACGATCCTAAACGAGCTGTTATGAAAGACGAGCTAACGAGCAGGACAAGCAAAATAAGAGGCCAAAAGCAGAGCCACTCAACTCATTACTTCACAGATGAATTATTTGAAGCTTTATAAACTAAGAGGTTGTCCTTTGTTCTTACGTTTGCTTTTTTCCGCTTCCAGTTACTGCAACAGAACCAAAGCTCACCAGTGACGACCTCTTCAGCACGCAGCCGCCCGCTAATGACCACACAAACGCTCACTGGACATCACGTCCCCCGCCACTAAAAATACTTCACTTTTACTGCACTCATTCCTTAATGCTTTCAATTTACTGACAGACGGTTCGAACCGTCTATTTAACGGCTCACGAACAGCTCACTATCAATAAGAACCGAACGTTGAACCGGGACTGAAACCGTTGGACTGCAAGATGAACCGTCCATCACTTATCCATAATGCTCTATTAGTTTGATGTAGTTTTGAACCATCGATTTTTCTGCTGAACCGAACCTCATAAATGCAGTTATTATGTTCCTTAAACCAATCAGAAGACAATTTACCATTTAAAACATAATAAAAATCCGCTTTATTTATCTGCGTTCCTATTGGTCGATTTCAAACGCAAGCGCGCGAAACTCTACTGTGTTGTCCAATGGCGCAAGGTTTCTATTAGCGACTAAAGAGTTTTGACATTTGTTTGCTTGGGTCTATATAAACAAATGCTTTGCTGCTTCCTACGCATATTTTACCTTTGCTGAATGTTCTGACAGTTTGACATATTCGCTAAGAAGTTAAACCAAAAATGTCCAAGTCTTTTTTCATAAGAGACATACTGGGAGACAGCGATGATGACAGTGACAATACTACTCAATCACAAGGTAGAACTTCACTATGCTTACGCTATACCTATGTTCTATTCTGGTATAACTTTTGAGAAAATACTAATGTAGTTTATACCTTGATTGATATTTTGTTCTGGAACAGTCCTGTTAATGTGAATTACTTGTAAACTATACTGGTATAATTTTGGGAGTAAGCTATCTTCGATACTGTATGCGTTATGTTTATGATTTATATACTGGAATAAGTTATGCATTGTGAACTACTTGTAAACTATTCTGGTATAACTTTTGGGAATTAGCTGTCCTTTACTGTGTGATTTATCCTAGATTAGTGATTTATACCGGAGTAAGTTATGGAGTATGAACATAGTGCAACACTACGGTGCTGCTCGTTAAACCATTATACAAGTATAACTTCAGGGATAACTTATTTTGCTACATTTGAATTTATCACGATTGCCGTTTAGTCTGGAACAAGCTGTAAGTTAGATGTGTACAAAAATAGTTTATAATTATTACAGTAAATATTTTGTATTTCATATCCCACCAAAAAAATTAAGGATAGCTTTCAGGACCCTGAAATTATCCTGAAAAGTACATTTTCAGGATGCCATCAGGACTCTGAGTGCAGTGAAATTTGGCCCACTTCAGGTTGTTCAGGACCCTGACACTGGAATGCCTGAATAATACATGTTCAGGGTACTTAACAACGTTCTGAAAAAAACGCTTTTCAGGATATTTAATGGTGCCTCCAATAATCAAATTCACAATTCTCAACGCAATATTCTTTACTCATCCACGATCGGACGTGGTTCAGGATATTTAGGATATGTTACGGATGTCGTTCAGGATGTAGCCGACATCCTTAGTTTCCGCTGAGATTATTAGTAACAATAGTTTCTTTATATAGTTAACAGTTGATAATATTATCAGTTTCTTAACATATAACTACTGAAATTATTATTATATTATATCTATAACTCTTATCATCACTATCACTACTTTTACTTACTATGGACTATTATCTACCATAGCTATTTACTACGTATCGATAATAGGGTGTTCTGGGTACGGAGTGGGGGAGGCAAGGCTAAATGATACGATACTTTCCTTCAGATTACGCAGTGAGAGAGCAAACAATTATTCTGATTAGGACGCATAGTAGTTAACGAGTATAAAGCGAAGTAGTGAGACAGACAAGATCAACAGACAGAGAGAAAGGAGCTTTGAAAGGAGGATAATGAGCGCAAATAAGCGGGGGTACTAGAAGGTACAAAGCTATGAAGAAATACACAAGTTCAGGGGGGTGTGATTACAGATTGTTAAGGCAAATGATAGGATACAGTGCTTACGATCGAAAACCCAACTGAAGACCTGCCCCTCTACTACGGACAGTCGAATGAAATAATCTTTAGTGGAAAATTAACTAAAAATATCATTAAAAAATTGCAAAATTTAGCGTGATATTCTGCTTCAATAAAATTTTATGTATTCAATAGTTGATATTACTGAAGGTTCCGCTATACAGAGGCGCGCTAGATATACTATTGAAAACTAACCCCTCTACTACGGACAGTCGAATAAAATAATTTTACCGCAATATTTAATTATAATCATCTATTAAAAAATTATAAAAAATAAAGCGTGACATTTCTGCGTAAGAAAAAGGTTGAATCTTTTGAAGTTGATTTACTGAAGTGTGTCCGCTATAAAGAGGCGCGCTAGGAAATACCGCTGAAGACTAGCCCCTCTATTACGGACACAAAGATAAAATACGTTTATTGCAATATTTCGTTCGAAATACCTCTGAAAAATTTCCAAAAAATTAGCGCAACTTTTTCATGCAAAGAAAGTTTTGAAATGTTTGTAGCTGATTTACTGAAGGTGTCCGCTATAGAGAAACACGCTTTTGGCATATGCCTTCTACTGAAGACTAACCCTTCTACTGCGGACAACAGAACAAAATAAATTTATTTAAATTTCACTAAAATTTACGTTAAAAGCTTGAAAAAAGATGATGTAAAACTCTCGTGCAATGAAACTTTCAAAATATTTTACGGTTAACTAGTGGAGAATGTCCGCTGTAGAGAGCGCGTTGTTCTTGGTACATATCTCTTAACATAGAACCCCACGAATCTTGTAGGCCGATTAGTCGTAATAGAGATATACAAGAGAAGCGTAATTGCCCTGCTGTGATGAGTGTTTTCCATGGCCCTTGGGATCAAAGCCTCCTGCTCTTTGCACGAAACCCTTACTTTACAAATGCATCGACAAATGATACTTTGTGCACAGGTCCTCAACACAGCAAAAGGACTTGACTTTTACTTTAAAACTTACTTGAATTGACTGTAATTGATATATTCAGAGTTAAGAAAAAAAAGGTCTTTTATAGTGAATGATGTATTGAAAACTAAATCTGTCGAATCCTGGACAGGTCTATACCCACCGGCTGAGTTTAAAGGCCTGTCCACGATCCGACATGTAGTATTTTGAACCGTATTTCTAACAAACAACACATAAGTAGTAAATATTTAATTACAATTAAACTTTAATAGTTCTTGTTAACATATTTTAAACTAGATATTTATCATTAAATTTTGCTATAAACACTTATTCAACTCAATAACTAATTGAATTAATTTAATATTTGAATTTAAAGATCCTGAAATTCATCTCAGCTCCAGTTTCGGAGAAGCTTACGACGATGGCGGTTCTAACCTGGCGCCAACGGATCACGGGAACGGTTTCTTCATCGACGACAAGCATTACTACGACCCCAAGGATCAAACAGGTGAACCGGGGATCTCTGGAAAGATCCACGGGATTTCTTCGAGCTCCAGAAGAAACCACGCAGAAGGCGAACCGCGTTCACGCACGCTCAGCTCGCCTTTCTCGAACGCAAGTTCCGGGCTCAGAAGTATCTTTCAGTCGCCGATAGAGGTACTGTTGCTGAGCTGCTGAACCTGACTGAAACTCAAGTGAAGACCTGGTACCAAAACAGAAGGTATAAGTCTTAATATGGCCGCCATTCCCGCGAGTTACTCAGATTTGCGTACTCTTAGAACTAAGTGGAAACGCCAGGCCCATCAGCAGCAATACGAAGCTACTAAAACAGGATTTCTACCAACTGGAGATCCTTTACAAGATGGTGGATCATTACTTCCTTCTGTTCATCGATTGCTACTAATAGCGGCAATGGTTTGAGTCATACTAACGAGACCTACTTTGCTTATTCCAGCCATGATCCGCCATTTTCCAGTCCTCTCCAATGCCTTTACATAATTACAGGACATTTTGATATAAACTATTGTGTAATTATTCTAACTATCAAACTGCTTAACTATTATAGAGACATTTACATGTAAAGAGCTTTTGGGGATGTACTGAACTACTAAACTATGATGAAGTTGTGTGAAATATACATACTTTGTGAACTGATAGTGAATAGTTATTTATTTTCACTGATAAAAATGTTTATAAACATTTAATGAGAAAATTTAATCTGAACTTAACTAGTTTATTATATTTTACCATAGAATTATTATCATGTGTTATCATAGTTCTATCATACTGTTATCACCATTAGATAAATTACAGCTGAGCTATGCTTCAACACACAGTGTCAAGAGAGCGAGCATCAACTTCAACTATCAAATAACACTATCAAAGCAAATCAAAATCAAACTTGTAAAAATCTACAAGAGTTCACTGTACTTAGATGTAAACAACAAACCTTTAAATTCGTTAATTTCATCAAGTTTCCGTTCAAACGTTCATTCATTCAGCAACAGACATGTTGCGTCTCCTGCTACTTCACTTCCGTAAGTTTTCATTAAAACTCTAATTCATTTAATTCTAGTGAAATTATTCATCAATCTACAAACATCACTACATATCAACGTTTCCACTTTGCACGGAAATTCCTGAAAAAGGAGATAGGGTCTAAAAGAGGAAAACCAGGGGAAGAGGAATAGAAGGAGAAATCTGGAAGTACAGCTTATATTCTAGTACGGAGGGAAACGGGTGAAAGGGAAAATAAGGGAAGAGAGAAAGAAGAAAACTGGAAAGTGGAAACACTGATATATATTGACTTTTATCTTTATTATGAATTATATATTATATTATATATTATTATATTATTATTATTATATTATTAGTTTTGCTGCGCTTCTCGGTAGGGTTGAGTCCCAGGAGGACGCAAGTCCTCGCCAGGCGCTCGTCGAAATCAGCGGTCCGCTTGGGTCATCGGATACGCGTCCTTAACGCAGAAAAAACTCCAACAGTCCCGTCAATATCGAGGGTCAGATCTTTAATTTGCCAACAGGAGCTACGAGATCAAAATCCACGAAAATGGCGACGTTTCCGCGCTCTGTTCCAACGTCGGGGGTCATTTCAACCCGACCGGACAACAGCACGGCTCACTGACAGACACTGAACGTCATGCAGGAGACCTGGAACTATTCAAGTACTAGTATTAGCTTATATTATTGAAACCTTAATTGATTTTTGTAAAAATTAGTCTGAAGATGGCGTTGTACGTAGTGCAAGTTCAAGATCACGACTCCTTCGTTGTCATTGTACGAGACAAGTTCCCGAAGTATCATAAATCGCTCGCTAGTTGTTTCGAAAACTATGTCCACAGTGATCTTTAAGAATCTCTGTTAAAGAAGTTCACGTTGCCTGTGGCCTCATCTCTTCACCGAAGATTCCTCTGGAGCAAAAGATGAGTCACTTCACAGGAAACTTACGAGTCTGGGTTGGGGCTCGATGTCGGAGCCATGGCCAAGACTTTTGCTCAGAGAATCCGCAACATTTCAAAGCAGAATCTTCCAATTCCAGAATCTTCTGATCCTAGTACTAGTAAATCTCCTCGAGTTATTGGAAGTCTTTCCATTCCTCGACTGGAAAATCTACATCTACTTTCTCTAACACATTTGAAGAAATACCTGGAACATCCCGAAGAAGTGATACCAGAATTCCTGCGAGGACCGGTTCACTGGATGCTTGAAGTAATATTTATCTATTCATGTTTTAAGACTCACAATTAATGTAAAAATATACAGAATTATAACAGGACCTTTACCAAGTGTTTCAAAGAACTTGCTGTATAGTAACCGATAGATCCTGGTACGATCTTTACTACCGCAACATCAATCTAGAACCTCAGGATCCTTCACTTATAGAGACCGCGTTTATTCTTCACACCAGAGCTAGATGCTATCAAGTATAAAAACATCAAAACTACTAATTTATAGTTAAAGTTAATTAATCCAAATTTTAGCAAATTATTTTAGATCCACTTCATGAAATGTCGATTAGAGATTCTGGTTTCAATGCAGCGATTCCAACAAAGTTCATCGTTCACGGTTTCTTGAATAGTGCAGAGATCCTTGGGTCCGGGTATGCAATGTGTTATTCGATCAAATCAAATATAATTAACTAATATTATGTGGTTGTTTGAATGTTCAGAGACTGGCTGATGCTTTGTTAACTGCTGGAGATTTCAACGTCATTGCTGTTGACTGGAGACGAGGAGCTCTTCAGTCGTACGCCCAAGCCACTGCCAACACATCGAGTTGTGGACTCCAGATTGCACATCTCATCAAAAGACTTATGGTAATTAACTGTACACAATTAAAATTAACATAACTAGACCATTCTAGTAGAGATATTAAAATATAGTTAAGTTAACTGATACAATTGTTGATTTTGAATCTGTAATGCTACGTGAGCAAATCGAGTGAAATTAAGGGCATCCCAAGTTTATTCAAGTAGTTTCCGCCAGAGTTGCGCTGCAGTCCGAACACATGGCTAATTCTGGTTTCATACTGAAAGGCTCAAAGCTCTACTACAAGTTTATGTTCTATGATATAATTACATTTAAATTACAGGCGATCACCAACGTGAGGCCTGAAGATGTTCATATAATCGTCACAGCCTGGGAGCGCAGATCGCAGGTTACGCTGCCAGAACGTCACGGGACTCGAAGAATCACTGGTACGAATTCACTAGTTTGATTAAGATCAATAAATTTACTTAAAGAATATTTGCTGTTCAGGACTGGATCCTGCGGGCCTTATTTCCAGAACATGCCTGAACACGTAAGATGGACCCGCAGACGCAACATTCGTTGAGGCACTGCATACAAACGCTGAAGTTCTCTATGAACTGGTAATTATCATTAAAATCTACTTGTAATCATTAACTGATAAATTAAACTGAATACATTTATTTTAAAGGTTACGGGACTCACATTAGTTGTCATATTGACTTCTTCCCTAATGGAGCAAGTATCAACCAGTTGTGAACTACTCTCATTACCCTGATACCTTTCACCACCGAGTACTGGAACTCTGGAACTATCTTCGCTGTAATCACAACAGAGCCGTGGATCTTACATCGACGCTATTGCTTATCCCTATGACCGGTTACAAGTGCCAAAGTTATGAAGATTTCCTTAAGGTTAGTAATTTTTTTCAACTGAGCATGCGAAAAGATGAAAACATGTGAAAATGCAATTGGTCAGGACCAATCTGTCGAATACGTGGACAGTTCATGTTGTAGACTAGCCACTTCTTCTCCTGTCCTCATAGAAGACAAATTTATCATAGAGTACTGGATTAACATCAGTTAAATAAACCAGGTTCAGCTGCAATCCATGCAGTTACAACACTCCGTCTTGCGCAGAGCCATTCGGATTGCAATCCGCGGATCCAGCTAAGTTCAAGACGCAGTCTACGTTCCCATGTACTTTGAAACCAGCAGCTTCACTCCGTACAGAGGTAACTTACGATATTCAACTAACTATTACTATTAAAGTATTGTATTACTTAGTGTTTCATTACCGAGTGACCATAACCAGCGACCCAGCGTCCGAGGCGTCTCAAGGGCAACTTGAATATCACAGTTACTGGAGAAACTACTACTATGCTGAGCCCGGCTCAGTTGTAAACTATCCATAGCCCTGCTATCATATCTTATTCAAATACTATCTTATGACACTCTTCGATCATTAAACTAGCTAGCATATGCTATGCTATACTAATCTATCTAATCTAATCTAATCTATCTAATCTTTCGTACATCTAAGCTATAAGGTAATTTAACGGTCGAAGATAACATTACAGTCTATAATCTGAAAGACTTCTAATTTTTCTCCAGACACGAATTCCTGCTGGAACACGGTACTTCTCAGACGTTTCTTTCACCAGTCCCGTAGCTTGGGCAACATCACTGACGTCTACCTGAAATGGGACAAACCAACCTTGTCTTGTTCAGTGGGCTGCGGTTGGTACAGTGAACGTCAATCGCATCACAATAGGACAGATGACCGCTGATGATCCCTGACGCGTATAATTAAAATCTATTTATTCATCCAAATGAATTAAAATAATTTTTCATTTAAATATTTTTTTCAGTAAACGAGCCGTGACGTTGAAACCTTGCTCGGTCAGTCCGCAAGCGAGTCGGGAAATCCCTGTTCCTGGACGAGAAGCTCCGTGCGGAATGTACTGCTCTGTTTTACCTGGACAAGTTGGAAGGTTCAGCGCAGCACAATGCACTATCTAATGATCTCCTTTGACTATAATATAAATGAACTTTATATACTTTCTACATGGGTTGGGTATCTGCTTAATACACTTATGAGGTGCTTATGCAACACAGACATTTGACATTATACGTTATATGATTAACAGAACTAGAAACTGTATTACATTAATAGTTTGATAAATTATAAATAAAAGTTTTAGCAATGACACGATATGTTTTACATTTCATTTTAAGTCGAATCTAACTCAAGGTATGGAATCAACTAAAATGAAAATTCTCTTTAGCTACTTAGCCAAATTCTCCGTAAAACTTTGCTAACATAAACTTATATTCCAGTTATTCCAGGAAAGCCAGCGACGTACAAGTCTTACTAACGATTGTTCCATGAATTTTATACTTATAAAATACTTTAGAGGATTAAGCTGGGGTATAAAAGATGGAACTTCTACTTGGGAATGTATCAGTTCTTTGCCTTTTGTTCTACAAGCAACACCAAGCCAACAGACCTCTTCAAGATGTCTTCCAGTCTGATGAAAGTATCCGTTATCTTCGTTCTTCTTCTTGTGGTCATCAGCAGTTCCGAGGCTCTGAGTCGACAGCGTCGGTTCATCAAGAAAGGAGGATTCATCAAGAAGTCTTCAACAGTAGCTGTAGCTCCAGGTCCGGTCTTCGTTCCGGTAGCGGTTCCACAAGCTCCCATCGTTGTTCCTCAACCAGTTCCAGTTATCGTCAGGCAGCCTGCTTACCCGACAACGACTACCCCCCGAACCCCTACGGTAACGTTTACCAGCCACCGAACCTTTACGGTAACGGATACCCGATGAATCCTTATGCACTGGCTACCAGGCCCCTGGAAACGGTTACCAGGTCAGTGGTAACGGCTACGCTCCCAAACGGAGACCACCATTAGTCCTATTTATGTCTTAATGCGTAACTTTTTTTGTGATGCTTGTATGACGTGTTGATTGCGTCTTCAAAATACATGACTTGATGTAACATGTTTTGTTCTATCACTTGTATTGATTTCGTATTTGCATATAATTTTAACATCAGTTTAGGAATTCTATAGTAAGTATCTAAAATTATAACTTGTTTACTCGTATACTGTACTGGTATAAACTTTGGCAGTAATTATTCTCTTCACTGTGTGTTTTATCCACGTCCACGAGTGGCGACTTGAACTGGAACAAGTCTTGAAGTGTGAATATGTTTTAAGTGAATATGAGGAAAATTTGAGTAATAATAAAGCAATATTCGTGATTGCAACACGAGTTGTGTGCACAGAACTTATCTAATGTGAATAGATTAAGTTAATACGACTTGAACTAAAAACTGCATCATGATTTCACTAAATTAATTTTAACTCAGTACAATAATAATTAATATATGACAAATAGCATTCTTCGTTTACACGTAATACGTTAATTGAAGATATTTTCTGTAGAGGAACGATTAAGGCTTTAAATCAAATAATTGTCGAGAGATATGACAACAGTACCAATTTATTTATTTGAAATAATTATTGTTACATTCACATTCCACAGGTCCCAGCTCATGGTAGGATTTCGGGTAACAAAATCGCCGATAAAATTGCAAAGAGCGCCAAACCTGACACAGCACCCGAATAGTAACTAAAGGCATACCTCAGTCATGCTACAAGGCAATTCCGAGGGAGATCTCTTGGAAGCGATGGCAAGGCGATTTGAGCAATTCCACAACGGGGGAAAAATCAACGTCGTTTTCAACCCACAGTCCTGCATAAACCCACTATCGACCTAGCGACCCCCAAACATCTAATTGCTCTGTAATAAATGTACGCAATAACTTTTCCGACACCTCAGTACATGCATTTAATAGGATAGCCGCATCCCCATTATGCCCAAAATGTAAAGTTATGAAATATCAACCATATACTACTGACCTGCCCCCCCTAATATCCGAGGAACGAAGGAAACTAATTCAAATTATGTACAAAAACAATATTGCTACGATCTCTTTGAGTCTTACTCTTTTATTTTTTTATTTATTATTTATTTTATTCTTTGCCGACCCTATATGGCCTTGATCAAATATTGACAACATATTGTAAAACAGTGAAACCGCCTCGCAGTTAATTTAAATTCATGTAAATTCGTATTCTGTTTCCTTTGTTTGTTTGTTTTTTTTACGTATCGTATCGTTTTCTTTTCTTGTATTTAGTGTTGGAGTAGATTAGTCGGTAATAGTATTTAGAACTAGACCTATATATAAAATTTGTCATTTATATGTATCAAGTGTGAAGTGTGTAAATATGTTATGTGGCAATAGGCTAATAGCCTAAGCCGAGACGGAATAACAATAAACAACAACAACATTCACATTGAAAGTAATGAAAGCGTACAACATATTTATGTGTAATTTATGACAAAGCTATGATATATCAGTTAATTGGGAACATATATGGGGTATACATGTCGGTATACTGTTACATCAGTATCCCCGATAATATCAACGGTATTCATATTATCGATGTTACGTCTCATTCTCGATTCATCGTAATGTTATCGAACACTTGAAAGTTTAACAATGACCATATTTTCACAAAGTTCGTATTAGTCGATCGATATATCGTAACCACCCCTGAGCTCGGGGAGAGTCTGTGACTTGTATATTTTCTATTCGATTATATCGTTCAGTGACTGCAGATCAGAAAAGGCAAGACTAAAATCAAACAATGACCAAAGCAAATCTTAGTCAAGTGACATTAACAGTACGATTCGTTCACATTTTAAATTGCTTTGTTTAATGTAATTGAAATTAATTTTCTTTGTCACTTTCACTGCAGTCCTTTAGTATCCTTCTTTCCTTCTTCTTCCTTCGTTCGTAAGAAGAAAGTAAAAAAAAAACATAACCACACTCCATTGGGAAGTTTGAAGAAAGTTTCGTCCAGACTCAGAGATAGGTGCCTGTAAACTACATCTTAGAAGGAAGTTTGATGACAAACCACGAAAAGTAAACAAACCCAGTTCCTGTTCGACAACACTGAGCTCTTTGACCAGACTGATTGTATAATTCTCCTCGTCCCAAAGGAGTTTTTTTTCTGAATTTATCTGAAATCGTGGAGCAGAACGGAACGGAACTTTGTTCGTAGTTCTACACAGCGCTCCCAAGCTGAGCAAAGTATGAGAAAGTTGCAAAGGTCCCCCTCTAATATAAAATTTTCTTCTTCTTCCATGCGACGATTTTACAGTTTACCTACCATGGATCCCCGTCCAAATTTTTAGATCTTTTGAAACTGAGGAGTTACTGTGCGCTAAACGTATCGCCGGTTATGAAGGTCTCTTCGTCATCTCGTGAGTTCTAAAGAATTATGGAAGATCCACTATAAGGCTGACAGAAGATTCTTTGACTACCTTGTGATCTACCTTCTAACAAGGACGTCGCAAATCCCACGACCTAAAAATGCTCCCGGAAAGGTTGCCTTACCTTAAATCAAGGTGTCCGCATAACCACCAAATAACGATCTTATTTCCGGAAGTTTCCCTTTTCAATAGAAACAGTTTTCACGTCCCACCTACAAACAGACACATAGGTAATATTAAGAGATCTTGTTAATCCACCTAAAAAGCTTCGTAGGGGATTGTAGGATTTGCCATCCTAGGCTCAATCTGAAATGACGCCCCGTTTTCGATGTCGGACTAACTGCTACTATTTAACATAGTGTTAATTAACATATTCGAACACTATTAAATATACCTTGTTCCAGGGATATAGTTCAGTTTCTCGAAAACCTAAGAATGAACTTTCAAATACATTCCTAAGAGTATTGGCTGTTCATTTTTAACGTTTGTTTCAGAAACGCTTGAATTGTTCATGCTATTTCCATGAATTTGCACATCACAAAATACTTTCAGCGGATTAAACTCGAGTATAAAAGACCCAACTTGAACTTGGTAAAGTATCAGTTGTTTGCCTTCTGTTCTACAAGCAACACAAAGCTAAGAAAACGTTCAAGATGTCTTCGAGTCACCTGAAAGTATCCGTTCTCTTTCGTTCTTCTTCTCGTAGTCATCAGCAGTTCCGAGGCTCTGAGTCGTCAGCGTCGCTTCATCAAGAAAGGTGGATTCATCAAGAAGTCGTCAACAGTAGCTGTGGCTCCAGGTCCCATCTTTGTTCCAGTAGCGGTTCCTCAAGCTCCCATCGTTGTTCCTCAACCGGTTCCAGTCATCGTCAGGAGACCCGCTTACCCGGACAACGACTATCCCCCGAATCCTACGGTAACGTTTACCAGCCACCGAACCCTACGGTAACGGACACCTGCCCGCCTACCAGCCCAACGGTAATAATTACCCAACGAATCCTTATGGCAATGGCTACCAGGCCCCCGGAAACGGTTACAGCCCAATGGTAACGGCTACGCTCCCAACGGAGTCCACCATTAGGTCTTTACGTTTTAAATAAGTAGTTGTGTTTTGTGATACTTGTATGACGTATAGATTGCGTCTTCGAAATACATGACTTGATGTAAACTTTTTGGTTCTAACCCTCGCTTGTTTGGAAATAATATTTGTATATCATATCTGAATCAGTTTAACCAATTCTAAACACATATCGTTATTGTAACTTTCACACTCGGTAAAATACTATACTTGTTCCGGATAGATCCGGACTTTCTTTTCAGTTTCACCCTTTGTACATATTTTTCTCTTCGTTTTTCGCCTCATTCCTCGTTAACTAATTGCTTACAAACTCATCGTTTTCGTCGTGCTTAGTTTACTCGTGCTTATTCAGGTGTAAACCCGAAGTATAAAAACTCCTAAGTTCTTCGACCGCGTGTCAGTCACAGTTTAATTTCCTGACAGTTACGACACTCCAAAGCCAAGACCCGTACACGATAAGTAACGCCATCTGTTAACCGGGCGCAGAAACTCGTTGGCTCACGTGACCTGATCTTCTCGGACCCAAAATTTTGAAAATTTCATAATATATTACAGAATCGATAAAATTGCATGAAACTTGGTACGTAGGTATTAGACGTGATGTTGGTTCGTTCAGTTATGTTAAAAATGTATATACAACATTACAAAAGTTAAATTTGCTCATATAAGGTCCTCACTTTCACACGTGTTTTCTAAAATCTCTAACCGATCTGGACAATGAGTGTTACATTATTTGATAGCCCGTTTCGATACTGCAGGAAGATTGTGCGAATTATTAATTTCCGCTCTAGTTTCAATACACTTAAATGAGCAAAACATTTCGAACTTTTTACGGAGGGCCCTGGAAATGGGGAGCTAACAGTAAAAAGATTAACAAGTTCACGCACGTGTTTTATGAAATGTAATTGGTTTGAAGAGTAACTCACACTAGTCGGCAACCAATTTTCAGTACTTCTGTCCCGGTTACCAAGGAACGTCTGTCGTCATCTCGCGCATTGGTGCAAAATGCTAATATTAACTTTTCGCTGAGAGCCATGAAATAAATTGGTATTCACAAAAACATATTATGGTACATATTGCAAGTTGAGTTTAATGTTGCTTTGCATATTCAGCGAAGCACAGAATCGAAACATGTGTTTTAAATCTTTAATGAAAAATAATCAATTACTAATTGATTAGTCAAACAGCACATATTAATTAAAGCAATGGTGATCTAAATGACATTATATTAGTAAGAAAACAATGACAAAACAAACAACGGGTACGACATATTCTGTTTGCTCTGATACTGCAAATAGAAAGACATGGAGGGCTAAAGGTAATAACAGCTCTTGATGACAAATCAACAGTATGTTTGCCGCTTACACAGTCTTATTTTCTTACATAATTTTTTTCATTTTCATACTGTGCGCGTTATCTTTGATTTTCCGAAGGATTTCAGCATTTGCAAACTTGCACTCATAGAACAAACGAAGGTTGATGTAACAGGAAACTAAGGAGGGAAACAGGGAAATCTGGGCACCTGAACCAGAAGGAAACGGGACAGAATAATTTGAGAGTCAATTATTTCATGCATTCACTTTTCTTGGTCAATGTCAGGTAAAGTTTGAAAGATGTGAAACATACCGTTTGAAACATGTGGAAACCAGTTCTCGTTTAAAATTTGAGGTCTCAGCCAGTTTTCCTTTACAGATAAGCTTTTTTAAAAATTCAGTAGACTGTTCGTTAATATCGTATGGAGGGCAAAGATTTCGATATATTTGTTGCTATTTATCGAAATTGGAGCGGAAATTATAATTCGCACATCTTCGTGAAGTATCGGAAACGGGCTCAAGATGATGTAACAGTCATTGTCCAGATCGGTTTATATTATAACCACGACTGTGAAAGTGAGGACCTTATATGACGTAAATCTATATTAATGTAATTTTATGTATACATTTTTATATATAACTAAGTTATAAAGCATCATATTCAACTATTTATATTATACCGAATTTTATTTAATATGATTGCATGAATAATATCATAATTTTTAAAAGTTTTTGGATCCAAAATTTCACTCCACATGAGAAAACGAGCTTCCGCGCCCGGTTATAGATTTGGCGTTCAACAGCAAGCACCACTTTGACTTAATGGCAGAGATAAGAGTGTCGTAACTGTCAGATATTAAACTGTTGATGTGGGCTGTACAGTTTTGTGGATGGGTTTATATACAAGCGGAATTTGCATATTTTTGGTGCAGGGTGCAGAAGTTTTGGTTTTGGATTAATGCAATTCGGGAAGTGATTTGCATATTGTCCAGGGTGCCAGAACAAATTTTTTTCAACAAGATTATATTAGGTTAGCCTGATTTATTGGGGAGATATAGAAGATAAAGATAAGATATGTTATTTTCAATAGCTTAATTATAAATTTAATTCATTACTAGTTATTTAATTCAGTTGATTTATTCTAATCACGTTTACATACTCATTTTATTCTTAAATCTAATTTTCCATTGTTCATAGCTCAGTTTAGTGGAAAGTGTGTACTTCGTTTTGTGGATTCAGAGTTTTTGTCAAAATCGTAGCTACTAACAAAAGGCACCATAGTTTTATTTTAAGAAAAAAAACGTTTATTTCACAATAAAATACTTCTGTGTTGGAAAACGGTATCAATATCACGATACGAAAAAAACACACACTAAAAGACAAAACTGGCATTTGAAGCAAGTTTACAGTCGCACATTGTAAAGCTCGTACCCAAGTCTGTCGCAGCAAGCGATTCTTCCCTTGACTTTCTGTAACATATTTACACGAAAAATTATGAGGATCAAAAGCAGAAAAAGTGAAATTCTGTCTTGAGGAACTCGGCTAAGTTGTAGCCCAAAAAATTGACTAGTTCAAGAAGCTTTAGTTTTACAAAAATCATTCAAAAATACTCTAGTCTTAGTTACTGAACGCCTTAGATCTCTGTCTTCGTACAGCGACAGCCTCGTCATTTGCCCCTGAGGATCAAAAACAATCGTAGGAGTATCAGCGCTGCACCGTACACTCGATACCACAAGGGGTACAAACGTACTGAGGGCACGGTACTGTTTTCTCTCTAGGCTGGTTCTTAGGTTTTCTCGTTCTGAACCCTGCAGAACTGACGTCTTCGCTACTGTGGCTCTGTTTCGCTGAATCGCCTGTCCCCGAGTCTTTACTGCTGCATTGTTCAAACACGTCGGATACGTTATCTCCTTGCAAAGTTTCGCCCACTTCGAAAATCTTCCTCCATTACGTCGTACACGTCAAGATGTACTCCCACGGTACCTCCACGTCCCTGCTGTATGATCAGGGGCAGGAAACGTAACAGGGTAAGCTGCAGGAGACGGTGAATAGTCCGCCCCATAAGATTCCTACGCATTCGGTAGATAATCAGGAACCAGACCAGCGAAGTCCCCGACTATTGCGCAAACTACGATGATAGCGACCAGGGCATTTCGTCTTCCACGTTTCTTCAGGAAAATGTCCTGCATGCATTTCTCCCTCTACAACACAACATTTAAGATTAAATTCAGATGTTCAGTTTAGCGCTTCCACTTTTAGGGAAAATTCCCTGTTTTGAGGGGAAAATGGCACTAAGAAGGGAACAGAGGGGAAGGTGGGCGGGGACAAGGGGAACTGAAAAATTTTAAAATCATCATTAAATTTGGCTTTCATTTCTATAGCGACATGTACTTCTTTCCTCCAATATTTTATACTTTCCTTTTTAACTTCAAATTAACCATGATCAACAGTATATTCATCAATAACTACATTTTTCATATTTATTAGTGGAAGAGAAGGTCGACGGAAAACGTGAAAATGAAGAGGGGAGAAAGGGGAAAATTCAAAGGTTTTTGTCTTGGCGGGAAAAAGGGGAATAGCCCAGACTTCAGAGTGTAAGCACTGATTCAGTTGTAAGAATGAGACTAGTTTAGTACCTTGACGAACAGATAGCACTGCAAAAGAGCGTTCGATACCGAGCGAGTGGTTATCTCGCACTCGTACTTTCCCGCGTCGGAGTAGTCGGTACCGAGTATGACGAGGAACTGATCCTCGACTGTCAGGTAATGCCGTTCGTCTACGTAAAGGAGCGTCCGTCTTTTCTCCATGTGATTCGAGGTCTTGGAGTTCCTGAAGCCATGCACTCGAGAACGGTAGTGATACCGAGGACTGATACTTTTTGTCTTCGAGAGCTTTTACGAAGGTCGGGGTCTCTGTTGGTAAAAAATGGAGTTGTAGGTGGTAGCTGATATAGTGCTCATAAAAGCGATTACACTAATGCCATTGGTATCATTTACAGTAATAGGAAAGTGTACTACTAGTACTGCTGATACCCTACAACTACGAATACTGGTGCTTCTAACACTAATTCTACTGACTGCTTTCTTCGTCTATTACTACTATTGCTACCTCTACTACTACTATTATTAATACTGCTACTACTGCTACTTCTTTTATTACTACTACTGCTGCTAATTCTACTACTACTGCAAATTACACTATTACTGGTGATTCTACTGCTACTGCTACTACTGCTGCTACTACTACTACTACTAACTGCTACTGCTGCTACTGCTACGCTACTACTACTACTACTACTACTGCTGCTACTACTACTATAACTAATCCTCGTCCTAGTACTACTACTACTACTACTCCAACTAGCTTTTCTTCCGTCAACTTACCTAGCACAGTGATAGTAACATTAGCGATGACAGTTCCAGCCACATTTTCCGCAATGCAGTGATACAGTCCAGCATCCGCAGGTTTGACATCGCGGATTTCAAACGTGTGTTCGTCCGTCAAATGAAAGCGACGATCAGAAGCTGCTGGAAACTTCAAATCTTTTCCGTAAGCTTTTGTCCAGCGGATTTCGGGTGCTGGAGAACCCTCAGCCAAACACTCCAGCTGCGCCAACTGTCCGGCTCGAACCCGCAAATCCGCGGGTTTCTTGGTAAACGTCGGGAAAACTATTGAAAAATAAAGATAAAATAATAAGAAATATAAAATAAATAAAAATAATAATAATAAGATAAATAATATGTATAATAATATAATATTAAGAAATATATATTTTTGTTAATACACACTAATATTAATATAAAATGATATAATCTACTTAATGTATATAATATAAATGTAGTAAATTGTATTGTTTTTTGGATTTATAATACAGGGAGGTGGACGGTTCGGTGGAAAGAGTGAACCGGTTCAGGTAGGTTCGGTTCATGCATTGGAGATCATAGTTTGGTTTAGAGTTCGGTTCACTCAAGAGTTCAGCGGTTCGATTTGATTTATTTATTTTTTTTTACGGTTCATTCAAAGTTGCAGCGGTTTGGTTTCGGTTCAGTTCACCGATCTGAACGGTTCAAGGTTTACTCAGCGATTTTTCTGTTCGGCTTCGGTTCAAATTTTGTCTCTTAACGAACCGGTTCACGGTTCGGTTTGTGCATTCCTGATAACGTTCGGTTCAAGGTTCGATTAACTCAAAAGTTACAGCGATTCGGTTCAAATTTGTCTCTTGATGAACCAGCATGATTCGGATCACATTATGCATTCCTGATAACGGTTCGGTTCAAGGTTCGATCACACAGAAAGTTGGATCGATTTGGTTTGATTTGGAGTCACAGTTCACCTCTTCATGAACACGGTTCACGGTTCAGTCCAAAAATCAAACGGTTCAAACCGTCCACCTCTCATCACTAAAACAAATAACCATGAACAAATTAAATATAAAATTACCATGAACAGTGATCTTGGCTTTGGTGGAATACGTCGACACGAACTCGTTGGAAACTACGCACTGATATCTTCCAGCGTCAGTTTCGTTGATATTTGACAAATTCAGCGTCGACGTCAGCTGATTGATTCTTCCTTCCGGTGTCCTTCCGGAAACGGATACTTGACTTCCGGTTATGACGCAATCGTCTTTTTTCCATAAGAAACTCATTGGAGATGAAGAAGTGGATTCCGCTTTGCAGGTTAACGTTACCATTTCACCTTGAACCGTTACCAGAGATTTCGGTTCATCCGTGATGAACGGTTTAGGCACATCATCTAAACAAATAAATAAATTATTAAATTAAATAAATATTATACATATATTAAGAGATGGGAGGATCTCGCCCAAGTGTGAACCGGATCAGGGTTCACGGTTCAGCTCGGTTCGGTTCAAGGTTCATAGGTAACACAGGTTCAAAGTTCGGTTCATTACAGCTGGCATAGGTTCGATTCAAGGTTCAAATTGATTTTCGGTTGTTTCAGCTCACAGTTCACGTTCAGCTCGGTTCGGTTCAAGGTTCACAGGTTTGTAGATACAAAGGTTCAATTTCCGTTCATTACAAAGAGCCTAGGGTTCGGTTCAGCCTCAACTGATTTTCGGCTAATCCGGTTCACGATTCATGAACCGATGTACCGTCCAGTAAACGGTTCAACGCACGGTTTCAGAATCAACCCATCTCTGTACATACAGAAATAATAAAAATACTTACACAGGTGAGTAGATCAGGATTCAGTTCAGTGACGATTTTCCTTGGAATTTTCCGGGTATCCGCAAACCGTGTGAACCGAGTCTGATGTTGCAAAATCCGTTTCTGGAGCCAAGCTGGAAACCATCGTAACTGGCAGTCGCATAATAAACCGGAATTGAACCGCAGTTCAACGAGATTTGAGTTCGTAAAACGCGTTGTCCTGGACTGCTGCGATGTTGTTTCCATTCAAATCGAGGACTTTCAAACCCTCCAATCCGCTGAAGACTTTTTTGGCTACTGATTTGATCCGATTGGTGGATAGTCCGAGTTTGGTTAACTGGTTTAGACCAATGAACGCATTGCTGGAGTCCTCGATCACCCACGATATCTGGTTGTTGTTCAGCTCCCTAGAAATAGGTAGTAGAGTAGTAGTAACAGGAGTAGTAGTAGTAGGAGGAGGAGGAGTTATGGTAACAGTAGTACTAGTAGTAAAAGCAGGAGGAGGAGTTAGTAGTACAAGTAGTAATAGTAGCAGTGGTAGTAGTAAAAGTAGCAGTCGCATTTGTAGTAGTAGAAGTAGTAGTAGTTCTAGAAGCGTTAGTAGCTCAAGTTGCACTAGTACATTGGTAGTAGAATTAGTAGTAGCTATAGTAGTAGTAGTACAGTAGTAGAATTAACAGTAGCTGTAGTAGTAGTAGTAGTAGTAGATTTATAGTAGTAGTTCTAGTAGCGTTAGTAGCTCAAGTTGCAGTAGTACATTGGTAGTAGAAGTAGTAG
>NKDA01000077.1:0-7500 GCA_002872375.1 Eulimnadia texana
GGGTCTTGAAAAGAAAACAGAGAGAGGAATGGAGGCGTCGATTTGTCGGTTCCCGGGGCGCGCTACAGACCAGGGGGGGTCCTCCCCCCGGAGGTACTAATATTTATAAGTTTAGTTTGTAATGTTTATAATTGAATACTACTTTTAATATTTCTCGTTCTCCTTATTAAATGTTTTCGATTATTTATCTCTCAGGCCGCGGACGAGGACAACGAGAGCAACAATGAAGAAGCCTGGTGGCCTGCGGAGGAGTAAAAGCGGTACGGCTTGGTGCGGGTTGGACCAGCGAGCGGAAATTGGGATTTTTTGTTTTTGTTTGTTTTGTTTTGTTTTGTTCTGTTTGTTTTGTTTTGTTGTTTTTTTTTCTTCTCGACTCTCTTACCAAGTGACGATCTTAATCTCAATACAGAATTTCAAAGTATTCAATTTTGCTATTTACTTGCGGATCATCATACACCCCACCGTTTTCAGCTTACAAGCATTGTTGCTGGCTTGAAAATGTGTTTCGAAACAAAAAAACAAGTTTCTCTCGTATTTCTGGTTCAAAGTTACAAACCGTTTATCTTTACGACAGGTTTATCAACACGACAGGCTGTGCGTCATCACATTATCAGGGCGCTTTCGGTGGGTTGTTTTTCGTCGAGGTTCGTCGTCTCGCAAAGACGTTTCGGGAGCAGCAGCTCTCCCCGAGCTCTGTCGCAGGGGGCTCTGGAGCGATGACCGGCGTCAAGAGTTTCCGAGGAGAGATACCGCAGGTCAGGTCTCCTCCGGTCGTCGCCCCGTGCGGATTGAGACCGGGGACTCGCTGTAAAAGAAGAAAGTGTGGTCTTTTTCAGTGAGACGACGAAATAAGAGCGCACCTGGTTTCCGATTCAGGCTCGAAGACCTTTCCGCTGTCTACATGCGGTGGCCCGCGGCGTTTCCAAACCTTCCATTTCCCGTTACGCAAAAAGAAACAGAAACGTTGTTTGAGATTCTTTTTGTATTAGACTTTTTGAGTTACGTCAAGAAACGTATTTGAAAAAACCCTCTCGCCCATTTGCTGCCATCTGCTGTTAAAAGTTACAACCGTTTATGTGCCATCTGCCGGTGAAACTCGCAGCCGTCCCAAGTAAAAATTTACTATAGTTGTGAAGTATAGTGTGGCACTCTAGTATTTTGCAACATAGTGCACTATAGTTTTAATCTAGCTTAACTATAGGACACTATAGTTTTACTATAGGGCACTACTGTAGTTTTCAACTATAGTGTGGCACTATAGTGTGATACTCTAGTATTTTGCAACATAGTACATAGTTTTACTATAGTGCACTATAGTAAATTTTTACTTGGGGTTTAATGTCATTCGCACCGGGGTCTCGGGCACCGCGACTTCGAGTTTACGATTCACGCCGTTGTTGCACGTGGCGGACGAGTTTTTATAGTTTCAAAGTAAGCAGCAGCTTTTTTAGCTGTAGCGTAAGAGTTGCCTGTTCGTTCAATAAACTGGCATTATGGTTAGCCGAGAGAGTAGCAATACCCTGTAAGTTCAATAAGATAGCAGCACTGTTACCTGTGCGAGTAGCAAAAGTCTTTACAAGCTTAGTGAACTAGCAGCACTGCTAGCCGCGGAGAAGCAATAGTCATTACATTCAGTAAACTAGCAAGCAGTTGTTAGCCGTAGAGAAGCAATAGGCATTCAGTGCAGTAAACGAGCAGCAGTGCTAACTGTAGAGAAGCAATAGGCATTATACATTTAGTGAACAAGTAAGCAGTGTTAGCCGTAGAGAAGCAATAGTCATTGAATGCAGTGAACTAGCAAGCAGTGTTAGCCGTAGAGAAGCAATAGTCATTGAATGCAGTAAACTAGCAAGCAGTGTTAGCCGTAGAGAAGCAATAGTCATTGAATGCAGTGAACTAGCAAGCAGTGCTAACTGTAGAGAAGCAATAGAATGCAGTGAACTAGCAAGCAGTGTTAGCCGTAGAGAAGCAATAGTCATTCAGTGCAGTAAACGAGCAGCAGTGCTAACTGTAGAGAAGCAATAGGCATTATACATTTAGTGAACTAGCAGCACTGCTAGCCGCAGAGAAGCAATAGTCATTAAATGCAGTAAACTGGCAAGCAGTGTTAACCGTAGAGAAGCAATAGTCATTAAATTAGTAAACTAGCAAGCAGTGTTAGTCGTAGAGAAGCAATAGTCATTAAATGTAATAAACTAGCAAGCAGTGTTAGTCGTAGAGAAGCAATAGTCATTACACATTCAGTAAACTAGCAAGCAGTGTTAGTCGTACAGAAGCAATAGTCATTAATGTAATAAACTAGCAAGCAGTGTTAGTCGTAGAGAAGCAATAGTCATTCAATGCAGTAAACGAACAGCAGTGCTAACTGTATAGAAGCATCAGGCATTATACATTTAGTAAACTAGCAGCACTGTTAGCCGAGCAGCTGTAGTCATTAAATGTAATGAACTAGCAGCACTGTTAGCAGAGAAGCAAGCGTAAACTAGCAGCAGTGTTAGCCGTAGAGAAGCAATAGCCATTATACATTTAGTAAACTAGCAGCACTGTTAGCTGTGCGAGTAGTCATCTAGCATTAGCTCTAGTCTTTCAGTAAAAGCAGCAAGCAGTAGCAATTTTCAGTAAAACTAGCAGCAGGCAGCAGCAGCAGTACTCTTTCAATCCAATTTACTATATGCTATGCGAGATTATTTCAATGGCTCACTAAAACGTTTTACTTCAATGTAAGAGTCTCGTCAGTTGCAGTTGTAAGCAACTGTAAAATCTTAGGTGTTCCTGTTGGAACTTTCATTAAAAGACTCGCAGGCAAACGATTTGCTTTGAAGATTCCTACAGATTCTTCAATAGTTGACTTGTAGGTTCTTGGCACTCTATATAACCGAGTGACGGACAGTAGATTTTCTTTCAGATACTATTGTGTTTGGCTTTATTACGAATATCCTTAAAAGAAAAAACTGCAGGCACTCGGATTCTTGCACCTTCATTTGCACTTGACTCGTAGTCTATGAGGAATCTTTATAAAAAAAGACTTTGGGAGCAATGGAGATTCGTTCAGATTCTTCCACATACTTTTTGCATTCGGCTTGCAGGTTCATAAGAAACCCTGTATAATAGACTTGTAGGCAAAACATTGTATAAGAATTCTTCCAGATTCTTTACACTTGAAGGCATCGCGTGTAAGAGACATGCAGGCGAAACATTCTGAAAGATTCTTCAAGATTCTTCCAGATTCACTGGCGTTTGACTCGTAGTTTACTTGGAATCGTACTTCACTTGTAGGCAGCAAAGATTTGAAGAGATTCCTCCAGATTCTTTCTTGTAGGCATCGCGTGTAACACACACATGCAGGCGAAACATTCTGAAAGATTCTTCCAAGATTCTTCCGGATTCACTGGCATTTGACTCGTAGTTTACTAGGAATCGTACTTAGGCCTCGCTTGTGGGCAGCAAAGATTGAAGATTCTCTGAGATTCTTACAGATTCTTTACACTTGTAGGCATCGCGTGTAACACACACGTGCAGGCGAAACATTCTGAAAGATTCTTTCAAGATTCTTTCAGATTCATAGGCATTTGACTCGTAGTTTACTAGGAATCGTACTTGGGACTCACTTGTAGGCAGCAATGATTTGAAGATTCTCTGAGATTCCTCCAGATTCTTTATACTTGTAGGCATCGCGTGTAACACACACGTGCAGGCGAAACATTCTTAAATGATTCTTCCAAGATTCTTCCAGATTCATTGGCATTTGACTCGTAGTTTAATAAGAATCTTGGGATAATAGACTTGTAGGCAAAACAGATCCTTGGAAATTGTATTGTATTTTCACTGGGGGTTTACTATAGGAATCTTGCAGATAAGTAAGAGAGAGAGATTCTCTGTGTTGGGGGTTGTAGGCAAACTTGTACAGTTTCAGTTGCAGAGTGTAATGAAAAAAAAAACCAAACAGTTAACAACCGATAAAAAAAAAAAGGTCATCACGCGGATAAATTAGTGATAACATTGATAGACACTGTACGACGATATCATTAAAATAGTTGACGGCTAAAGAACTACCTGGGGCAGCGTCGCGGACCAAGTTATCACTGAAAAGTAGCCCGCATGCATCGGGAGTCCCGTGAAAAACTCACGATAACTACTATTTACGTTTAATATTTCATCTTCTGCAAGTCGCAGGAAGATCAAACTTACGTCCGAGCACTCGTCTTTTTAAACGCTGTTGCATGATGTATAAACATATCCATGTTATCCTAAAACGTTGCGGACCCCACCGGGTTACGGCGAAAGCGCCGAGTCTTTGTCACGGCCAAACGAGCCGAGCGCCTCGGGAGTTCCGCGAATTTCAGCCGCATTCGCGGTAACTTTTATTTTCTGTTAATAACTTCTTTCCTAGGAATCACAGAGAAACGGGACTTGCACCATCGTTCTCAGCTTTTCAAGAGCTATCGAATAGTGCATAAACATCCTCATGTTGTAATAAAAAAGGCAGCTTGCCCTGACAAACGGAACTCGCGATAACTTTTATTTTTCGTTAATAACTCTTTTGCCAGGAGTCACAGAGAAACGAGACTTGCACCATCGTTCCGAGCTTTTCAAGAGCTATCGAATGGTGTAAAAACACGCCCGTGTTGTAATGAAAAAGGTAGCGGACCCCGGTGCGTGCGGGCGCTCCGAAAAATTCCTCACGAGGAAGCGGCGCGAGCGCGTGAGGAGCCTCGAGGCGCTCTCGCCGCACTCTCGAGAAACTTTTTTTGAATACTTTTCTGACCCGGTGTGGAGACGGTGGAGAAAAAAATAAAATTGAGGGCCGGGAGACGCCAAGGACGCAAGTTAGAGCCCCGGCAAGCTACCTGGTTGATCCTGCCAGTAGCATATGCTTGTCTCAAAGATTAAGCCATGCATGTCTAAGTACAAGCCGCTATGCGGCGAAACCGCGAATGGCTCATTAAATCAGTTATGGTTCCTTAGATCGTACCATCCTACTTGGAATAACTGTGGTAATTCTAGAGCTAATACATGCAAAGAAGCCCCGACCTCACGGAGGGGTGCTTTTATTAGATCAAAACCAATCGGCTTCGGCCGTCCACTTGGTGACTCTGAATAACTTTGAGCTGATCGCACGGTCTCGAACCGGCGACGCATCTTTCAAATGTCTGCCTTATCAACTGTCGATGGTAGGTTATGCGCCTACCATGGTTGCAACGGGTAACGGGAATCAGGGTTCGATTCCGGAGAGGGAGCCTGAGAAACGGCTACCACATCCAAGGAAGGCAGCAGGCGCGCAAATTACCCACTCCCGGCACGGGGAGGTAGTGACGAAAATAACGATACGGGACTCTTCCGAGGCCCCGTGATTGGAATGAGTACACTTTAAATCCTTTAACGAGGACCTATTGGAGGCAAGTCTGGTGCCAGCAGCCGCGGTAACTCCAGCTCCAATAGCGTATATTAAAGTTGTTGCGGTTAAAAAGCTCGTAGTTGGATTCCGGTCTCGGCGGGTGGTGCCGCCTTTCACGGTGTTCGCACTGCCAGGCCGGACAATCAACCGGACTCTATCCGGGGTGCTCTTAACCGGGTGTCCCGGGTGGCCGGTACGTTTACTTTGAACAAATTAGAGTGCTCAAGCAGGTGCATCGCGCCTGAATATCACAGCATGGAATGATGGAATAGGACCTCGGTCTTATTTTGTTGGTTTTCTGGACCCGAGGTAATGGTTAATAGAGACAGACGGGGCATTCGTACTGCGACGCTAGAGGTGAAATTCTTGGACCGTCGCAAGACGAACAACTGCGAAAGCATTTGCCAAGAATGTTTTCATTAATCAAGAACGAAAGTTAGAGGTTCGAAGGCGATCAGATACCGCCCTAGTTCTAACCATAAACGATGCCAACCAGCGATCCGCCGAAGTTACTCCCATGACTCGGCGGGCAGCTTCCGGGAAACCAAAGTTTTTGGGTTCCGGGGAAGTATGGTTGCAAAGCTGAAACTTAAAGGAATTGACGGAAGGGCACCACCAGGAGTGGAGCCTGCGGCTTAATTTGACTCAACACGGGAAACCTCACCAGGCCCGGACACTGGAAGGATTGACAGATTGAGAGCTCTTTCTTGATTCGGTGGGTGGTGGTGCATGGCCGTTCTTAGTTGGTGGAGCGATTTGTCTGGTTAATTCCGATAACGAACGAGACTCTAGCCTGCTAAATAGGTGGCGGGTCCTACCCGTCCGTCACTCTTCTTAGAGGGACAAGCGGCGTCCAGCCGCATGACAGTGAGCAATAACAGGTCTGTGATGCCCTTAGATGTCCTGGGCTGCACGCGCGCTACACTGAAGGAATCAGCGTGTCTTCCCTGTCCGAGAGGACCGGGTAACCGCTGAACCTCCTTCGTGGTTGGGATTGGGGACTGAAATGATCCCCATGAACCAGGAATCCCTAGTAGGCGCAAGTCACTAGCTTGCGTCGATTACGTCCCTGCCCTTTGTACACACCGCCCGTCGCTACTACCGATTGAATGATTTAGTGAGAACTTCGGACGGACTTGTCGGGCGGAGCTTCGGCTCTGCTTCGGCGAGACTGAAAGATGTTCAAACTTGATCCTTTAGAGGAAGTAAAAGTCGTAACAAGGTTTCCGTAGGTGAACCTGCGGAAGGATCATAACCGATTTGACTCTTTTTGCAGTCATATCACACTTTATATACCCGTTGCATGAGGAACTTTTTTTGCTTCGGCAATAGAGTCCCGATTGCTCGGAGTTGAACGATTCTTTGAAAAGCTGCGACGGAGTCTGGTCACATTGACCGGTAATCTCTGTGATAGTTGCGGCTAGCTGAGGGTCTTGAAGCCGAAACGAGGGCTGGTTTTTTTTTTTCTCTCACGAGAGAAAAGAAACCTGCGTGGCTCTGTACCGCTATTGAAATGACTCTTTTGCTGGGTACCTAACGGTTTAAAGATTTATTCTCCCGCCCGCAGAGTCGCAGCGAAGGAGCTCGCTCGATCCTCACACGGTTTGTAAAGACCGCACAAACTATCCTATACATGTCGTGAGAAACTTTTTGTTTCGCACTGTACGGTTGGTAGTTGGAAACAGCCTTGTTTTTCGCCGGTTTTGGAGAAGTTGGCCCTAACGAGTTCTGGCGCTGACTGACCTCAAGACCTGGACTGAGAACTCTGGCTAAAACTGTTTATTATGACCCTGAACGGTGGATCACTCGGCTCGTGGATCGATGAAGAACGCAGCAAAATGCGCTAATCCATGCGAACTGCAGAACACATGGAGCATCGAAACTTTGAACGCAAATGGCGGCCCAGCTTCGCGCTCGGGCCACACCTGGCTGAGGGTCGGATGAATACATCCATCACAACATTTTTTGTTGTGCTCTGGGCGACGTGGCCGGCCTATAAGGCTGGCTGTGCCGTCTTAAATACAGAAGAAACGATTCGGGAAAGTGTGTTCAACACTGCTCTCGTTGTTTGTCCTTTTCTGTGCCCCATTTCAACGCTTTGGTTG
>NKDA01000077.1:12500-20000 GCA_002872375.1 Eulimnadia texana
TGAATGCAGTAAACTAGCAAGCAGTGCTAACTGTAGAGAAGCAATAGCCATTAAATGCAGTAAACTAGCAAGCAGTGTTAGCCGTAGAGAAGCAATAGTCATTCAATGCAGTAAACGAACAGCAGTGCTAACTGTAGAGAAGCAATAGGCATTATACATTCAGTAAACTAGCAAGCAGTGTTAGTCGTAGAGAAGCAATAGTCATTCAATGCAGTAAACGAACAGCAGTGCTAACTGTATAGCAGCATCAGGCATTATACATTCGGTAAACTAGCAGCACTGTTAGCTGCGCGAGGAGCTGTAGTCATTAAATGTAATAAACTAGCAAGCAGCGTTAGCAATAACAAGCGTAAGCAATTGTCTTTACAAGCTCGGTATAGTTAGCAAGCAGCGTTAGCTGTAGACAAGCTATGATAGTCTTTTTAAAGTTCAGTAAACTAGCAGCAGTGTTAGCTGTGCGAGTAGCAATAGTCTTTGCAAGATCAGTAAAACTAGCAGCAGCTTTAGTCTAAAAGCAGCAGCAGCAGCAGCAGCAGGTACTCTTTCAATCCAGTTTACTATATGCTATGCGAGATTATTTCAATGGCTCACTAAAACGTTTTACTTCAATGTAAGAGTCTCGTCAGTTGCAGTTGTAAGCAAAAGAAACTGTAAGATTATGCGGGATCCTATTGTATTTGGGTAGTAATTAACTGGGCAAGAATCTTGTTCAGAATTCAGTTGTAAGGTGAGACTTCAAGATTCCTGCTGCACGTTTCACTTTAACGTCAAGATGTTTTGTACTTGGCCTGTAGTGTATCGGAGGCATATATATATTAAATTTACTTGTAGGCAAAAGAAACTGAAAGATTCTTTGAGATTCTTGTGTATTGGACGTTTAGCTTTTTAACGGGAATCTTTTATTAAAAGACTCGTAGGCAAACGATTTGCTTTGAAGATTCCTACAGATTCTTCAATAGTTGACTTGTAGGTTCTTGGACACTCTATATAACCGAGTGACGGACAAAAGATGTTCTTTCAGATACTGTTGTGTTTGGCTTTATTACGAATCTCTTTTAAAGAAAAAACTGCAGGCACTCGGATTCTTGCACATTCATTTGCACTTGACTCGCAGTCTATGAGGAATCTTTTATAAAAGACTTTGTGAGCAATGGAGATTCGTTCAGATTCTTCCGCATACTTTTTGCATTCGGCTTGCAGGTTCATAAGAAACCCTGTACAATAGACTTGTAGGCAAAACATTGTATAAGAATTCTTCCAGATCCTTTATACTTGTAGGCATCGCGTGTAACACACACGTGCAGGCGAAACATTCTTCAATGATTCTTCCAAGATTCTTCCAGATTCACTGGCGTTTGACTCGTAGTTTACTAGGAATCGTACTTAGGACTCACTTCTAGGCAGCAAAGATTTGAAGATTCTCTGAGATTCTTCCAGATTCTTTATACTTGTAGGCATCGCGTGTAACGCACACATGCAGGCGAAACATTCTTCAATGATTCTTCCAAGATTCTTCCAGATTCACTGGCTTTTGACTCGTAGTTTACTAGGAATCGTACTTAGGACTCACTTGTAGGCAGCAAAGATTTGAAGATTCTCTGAGATTCTTCCAGATTCTTTATACTTGTAGGCATCGCGTGTAACGCACACATGCAGGCGAAACATTCTTCAATGATTCTTCCAAGATTCTTCCAGATTCATAGGCATTTGACTCGTAGTTTAATAAGAATCTTGGGATAATAGACTTGTAGGCAAAACAGATCATTGGAAATTGTATTGTATTTTCACTGGGGGTTTACTATAGGAATCTTGCAGATAAGTAAGAGAGAGAGATTCTCTGTGTTGGGGGTTGTAGGCAAACTTGTACAGTTTCGGTTGCAGAGTGTAATGAAAAAAAAAATTCCAAACAGTTAACAACCGATAAAAAAAAAAATAGGTCATCACGCGGATAAATTAGTGATAACATTGATAGACACTGTACGACGATATCATTAAAATAGTTGACGGCTAAAGAACTACCTGGGGCAGCGTCGCGGACCAAGTTATCACTGAAAAGTAGCCCGCATGCATCGGGAGTCCCGTGAAAAACTCAAGATAACTACTATTTACGTTTAATATTTAATCCTCTGCAAGTCGCAGGAAGATCAAACTTACGTCCCAGCACTCGTCTTTTTAAACGCTGTTGCATAATGTATAAACATATCCATGTTATCACTAAAATGTTGCGGACCCCAACGGGTTACGGCGAAAGCGCCAAGTCTTTGTCACGGCCAAACGAGCCGAGCGCCTCGGGAGTTCCGGGAATTTCAGCCGCATTCGCGGTAACTTTTATTTTCTGTTAATAACTTCTCTCCTAGGAGACACAGAGAAACGGGACTTGCACCATCGTTCTCAGCTTTTCAAGAGCTATCGAATAGTGCATAAACATCGTCATGTTGTAATAAAAAAAGGCAGCTTGCCCTGACATCAACGGAACTCGCGATAACTTTTTATTTTTCGTTAATAACTCTTTTGCCAGGAGTCACAGAGAAACGAGACTTGCACCATCGTTCAGAGCTTTTCAAGAGCTATCGAATGGTGTATAAACACGCCCGTGTTGTAATGAAAAAGGTAGCGGACCCCGGTGCGTGCGGGCGCTCCGAAAAATTCCTCACGAGGAAGCGGCGCGAGCGCGTGAGGAGCCTCGAGGCGCTCTCCCGCACTCTCGAGAAACGTGATTATTTTCTGAAATAACTTTTTCTGTAGAAACGGTAGAGAAACGAGACTTGGACGCACATTCTCGACTTGACGAGCGCTACCGAATGATGTAATGAGGCGACGAGAAATGTCGCGTGAAATCAGGAGTAGAGAGATTACGAACGTACATAGGGGGGTACCGTTTTCCCTATATGAGGAGGTGTCTGGTCACGAAACATTGAAATGAAGAAAGGCGGCGCGAGTACGGGTGTCCGATACAGTCCCGCGTGGTTCCCCAGAGAGCAGGAGAGGTCCGGGAAGAGCAATTTTCTCGGATTTTTCCAGTTTTTTCGGGGGAGTTAACCGCGTGCGGATCACGGACGGCCCGGCGTTTTACTTTCTGATTTTCCTTGGAGTAGGATACCAGCCCGAGGCACGGGAAGAGTTTCGCTGGAAGTCGGTAGAGGATTGCTAAGGTATAGAAGCACTGGGAGACGCGATAATTTGCTTCGCCGAACCAGACTGCTTCCCACGCTTTACCACCGATGATCGTCTAAACCCCGTCAGTGCCGAGGCCTCTCTCGCAACCAATTTTCGCAGCAGGCCGCGGATATTCCTTTGCGGATGTCCCTATGCGGCAGTTGCAACGTAAGGGCAGCGCGGGATTTCGTTTTCCGTGTGAGTGTCTCGTTCACGGCTTTCACAGCCCGGCGAGTAATCTCGCGATGGGAACGGAAACTTGTCCGCCAAGTTTTGATTGAAGAAGAAGAAGTTTGAAAGACAACTTGTCCCCCGGTTTACGGCGGAAAGGCTGTGTAAGGAACTTGCTCTCTCTCTCTGGGGGGGAGCTGGCTCCTGTGCGGTCCGACCGTCGCGGGTTTAAAGGACTCGCTGTGCTTTTCAAAAAGGCCAGCCGAGAGTGTTCTCTTCGTCTAGTCTGCCGGCAAGATATTTTTGCTTTTTTTTCTCATGTCTCTCCGGTGTGGAGACGGTGGAGAAAAAAATAGAAAATTGAGGGCCGGGAGACGCCAAGGACGCAAGTTAGAGCCCCGGCAAGCTACCTGGTTGATCCTGCCAGTAGCATATGCTTGTCTCAAAGATTAAGCCATGCATGTCTAAGTACAAGCCGCTATGCGGCGAAACCGCGAATGGCTCATTAAATCAGTTATGGTTCCTTAGATCGTACCATCCTACTTGGATAACTGTGGTAATTCTAGAGCTAATACATGCAAAGAAGCCCCGACCTCACGGGAGGGGTGCTTTTATTAGATCAAAACCAATCGGGCTTCGGCCCGTCCACTTGGTGACTCTGAATAACTTTGAGCTGATCGCACGGTCTCGAACCGGCGACGCATCTTTCAAATGTCTGCCTTATCAACTGTCGATGGTAGGTTATGCGCCTACCATGGTTGCAACGGGTAACGGGGAATCAGGGTTCGATTCCGGAGAGGGAGCCTGAGAAACGGCTACCACATCCAAGGAAGGCAGCAGGCGCGCAAATTACCCACTCCCGGCACGGGGAGGTAGTGACGAAAAATAACGATACGGGACTCTTCCGAGGCCCCGTGATTGGAATGAGTACACTTTAAATCCTTTAACGAGGACCTATTGGAGGGCAAGTCTGGTGCCAGCAGCCGCGGTAACTCCAGCTCCAATAGCGTATATTAAAGTTGTTGCGGTTAAAAAGCTCGTAGTTGGATTCCGGTCTCGGCCGGGTGGTGCCGCCTTTCACGGTGTTCGCACTGCCCAGGCCGGACAATCAACCGGACTCTATCCGGGGTGCTCTTAACCGGGTGTCCCGGGTGGCCGGTACGTTTACTTTGAACAAATTAGAGTGCTCAAAGCAGGTGCATCGCGCCTGAATATCACAGCATGGAATGATGGAATAGGACCTCGGTCTTATTTTGTTGGTTTTCTGGACCCGAGGTAATGGTTAATAGAGACAGACGGGGGCATTCGTACTGCGACGCTAGAGGTGAAATTCTTGGACCGTCGCAAGACGAACAACTGCGAAAGCATTTGCCAAGAATGTTTTCATTAATCAAGAACGAAAGTTAGAGGTTCGAAGGCGATCAGATACCGCCCTAGTTCTAACCATAAACGATGCCAACCAGCGATCCGCCGAAGTTACTCCCATGACTCGGCGGGCAGCTTCCGGGAAACCAAAGTTTTTGGGTTCCGGGGGAAGTATGGTTGCAAAGCTGAAACTTAAAGGAATTGACGGAAGGGCACCACCAGGAGTGGAGCCTGCGGCTTAATTTGACTCAACACGGGAAACCTCACCAGGCCCGGACACTGGAAGGATTGACAGATTGAGAGCTCTTTCTTGATTCGGTGGGTGGTGGTGCATGGCCGTTCTTAGTTGGTGGAGCGATTTGTCTGGTTAATTCCGATAACGAACGAGACTCTAGCCTGCTAAATAGGTGGCGGGTCCTACCCGTCCGTCACTCTTCTTAGAGGGACAAGCGGCGTCCAGCCGCATGACAGTGAGCAATAACAGGTCTGTGATGCCCTTAGATGTCCTGGGCTGCACGCGCGCTACACTGAAGGAATCAGCGTGTCTTCCCTGTCCGAGAGGACCGGGTAACCGCTGAACCTCCTTCGTGGTTGGGATTGGGGACTGAAATGATCCCCATGAACCAGGAATCCCTAGTAGGCGCAAGTCACTAGCTTGCGTCGATTACGTCCCTGCCCTTTGTACACACCGCCCGTCGCTACTACCGATTGAATGATTTAGTGAGAACTTCGGACGGACTTGTCGGGCGGAGCTTCGGCTCTGCTTCGGCGAGACTGAAAGATGTTCAAACTTGATCCTTTAGAGGAAGTAAAAGTCGTAACAAGGTTTCCGTAGGTGAACCTGCGGAAGGATCATAACCGATTTGACTCTTTTTGCAGTCATATCACACTTTATATACCCGTTGCATGAGGAACTTTTTTTGCTTCGGCAATAGAGTCCCGATTGCTCGGAGTTGAACGATTCTTTGAAAAGCTGCGACGGAGTCTGGTCACATTGACCGGTAATCTCTGTGATAGTTGCGGCTAGCTGAGGGTCTTGAAGCCGAAACGAGGGCTGGTTTTTTTTTTTCTCTCACGAGAGAAAAGAAACCTGCGTGGCTCTGTACCGCTATTGAAATGACTCTTTTGCTGGGTACCTAACGGTTTAAAGATTTATTCTCCCGCCCGCAGAGTCGCAGCGAAGGAGCTCGCTCGATCCTCACACGGTTTGTAAAGACCGCACAAACTATCCTATACATGTCGTGAGAAACTTTTTGTTTCGCACTGTACGGTTGGTAGTTGGAAACAGCCTTGTTTTTCGCCGGTTTTGGAGAAGTTGGCCCTAACGAGTTCTGGCGCTGACTGACCTCAAGACCTGGACTGAGAACTCTGGCTAAAACTGTTTATTATGACCCTGAACGGTGGATCACTCGGCTCGTGGATCGATGAAGAACGCAGCAAAATGCGCTAATCCATGCGAACTGCAGAACACATGGAGCATCGAAACTTTGAACGCAAATGGCGGCCCAGCTTCGCGCTCGGGCCACACCTGGCTGAGGGTCGGATGAATACATCCATCACAACATTTTTTGTTGTGCTCTGGGCGACGTGGCCGGCCTATAAGGCTGGCTGTGCCGTCTTAAATACAGAAGAAACGATTCGGGAAAGTGTGTTCAACACTGCTCTCGTTGTTTGTCCTTTTCTGTGCCCCATTTCAACGCTTTGGTTGGCGTTTATTCTCGCTAACGAGAGAACAAGAAGGCTGGCAAAATGTTTCCGCTAGTGTGCGGGAATAAAATGCCTTGGCCTCGATGTGATCTCTGAGGGAAAAGACGTGAGTACAACAGCCGAAGTCGGGGGCGAGCAGGAATTTGCAAACGGCGGCGTAACAGCTCTTTTGTTAAAAGAGAGCGGCCGCTGAGTTTATGTTTGCGACCTGTTTGTACGGAATTTGTTGACAAGAGAGAGCTTGGTGGCTCTTCCGTTCGTTTTGACAAGTTCTTTAAAAACAAACTATCACTGACCTCAGAGCAGGTGAGACTACCCGCTGAACTTAAGCATATCACTAAGCGGAGGAAAAGAAACTAACAAGGATTCCCCTAGTAGCGGCGAGCGAAGAGGGAAAAGCCCAGCACCGAACCTCGCGCCTTCGGGTGTCGCGGAATGTGGTGTTCAGGAGGACCGTGCGCGTCTGTCCGGTATCGTCCAAGTCTCCATGAATGGGGCCAGCAACCCAGAGAGGGTGTCAGGCCCGTGGTGACGAGCCGCGACCGTGCATTGGGTCTCTCCTTAGAGTCGGGTTGCTTGAGAGTGCAGCCCTAAGCGGGAGGTAAACTCCTTCTAAGGCTAAATACGGCCACGAGACCGATAGCAAACAAGTACCGCGAGGGAAAGTTGAAAAGAACTTTGAAGAGAGAGTTCAAGAGTGCGTGAAACCGTTCAGGGGGTTAAACGGGTGGGCCCTCGAAGGTCGAAAGGTCCCCATCACGGCTCTCGCGAGTCGGCCCGTGGCGTGTCGTGATTCCTCTCGGAACACCTCGCCGCGGTTCGCCGGTTTACGGGGGCTGTTAGCTGGGGGCCCAGTAGGACTCCGCAACCGGCTGGCGGGCCGTCAGAAGGGTTCTGGAGGAAGCCCCCTCGCGGGGTGGATTCCGGGATTTCCGGACGGTCCCGTCGGCCGTGAACCGAAATTTCTCTCCTCACGGGGAGAATATAGCGGAGAGTAGTGTCGGGTCCCACCCGACCCGTCTTGAAACACGGACCAAGGAGTCTAACATGTGCGCGAGTCGTCGGGTACTACAAAACCCGAAGGCGCAATGAAAGTGAAAG
>NKDA01000078.1:0-24173 GCA_002872375.1 Eulimnadia texana
GGGGGCGATAAAAGGCGATAAGCGGGGGCGAAAAAATACGGGGGCAGGAGGAGGGGATAGCCTCGAGTCTCAGTCACACTCACAAGAAGACGTCGAGCATAGCATCAACTTTGCTCGAGACCAGAAAGCCCGGAGCAAAACGACATAATGCAAAAAAATTACGAGGTAGCGTGCGTGTGCGTCGCTACCCGGCTGGAAGTGTATTAAACGTGAGAACTCGATGCAGTTGCCCTTTATACTGTCCGATATACAGGCGCCATCTTAATCCACCTTCCGTAGAACCTGACAATTTTAATCCCAACTTTTAAGTTCATTTCATGGAACTTCACTGGAAATGTTATTAATCCGCCAAGCCAAGTTAATCCGTTACATAAAATAAAATTTAATTTGTTTTGAACTAAATTAGCTTTATACTATTCCAGAATCCGTTCAGTTGTAGTTTATTGATAATTAAGTAATAATTAAGTTTGAAATGTTAGTTACTTCAGAAACTCAAGTAGGAGATCAAGCCCTTCCATCACGCTAAAGCACTGATGAGAATTAGAATTCATGCCTTTAAGTATAGCCCTAACACGAAATAAATTATAGTTTTAAATAGTGTGCATTCAAAAATCTTTCGCTATTGATCGAATTCAGAATTTCAATTTTGAAGTTAGCCCTATAACATTAGATAAACAAACCATTTAGTGTGCCGTTAATTTAAAATTAACGTTTATTCCCGGGTAGTAGTAATTAATTTCAAGCACATGCGTCTCAAGCTGGAGTTTACAAGTGATTCGACATTTGATGTTCTTTACGAAATTATTAAAAGCTTCAAGTTTGCAGGAATGGCTCGAAGATTTACATCTCAGTCAAATCAGTGAGAATATCATCAAGTAATCAATTCAGTATTTAGGATCGATGCAGAACGATACACAATTCAATCTACTGTGAGTAGTCGATATCAGAAATTTGAGAAAAAAGTCGAATTCACTATTTTTTAGTAATAACGGACTCGGGATCAAAGCTTCTTCAGGAAACCAATATAAAATTAAACTTCCCTCAAACAATTCGTTCAAAATCAAAGATTCTCTCAGAAAATCTTTTCGAAAGCTATACCCAAAGATTTAAAAGAATGTTCTATAAACTGTCGCACCAAAAATCAAGGTTCCTTGGATATCCGTTTCAAAACTAAATATCTAGATGATCACTGAAAAATTCAACAATTTTTAAGTGATAACTGACTCAGAACTCAAGATCCTCTCGTTAAGATATTGAGAACTCGTAAGTTCTTAATGTAATCAGTTCTAAATCCAAGATGAATTATGGATTGGGATAAAGACTTCTTAAAGTAATTATATGAATTTATCGTTCCCTGAGTATTCTCAAGATTGAAACATTCTTAAGAAGATCCTCAAGAAAAGTCTGAGATACTCAAGATTCGCGAAGTATAACACAAAGTTTTATAGTTAATATGTAGCATTTAAAATTGAATTTTGGTTCAGTATACTGGAATCCGCTATGATCTAATTTAACTAATGTATTAGTTTAACTATGCAAAAGCGACATATTAATAGCATTACAAGTTTCTGTTATTCTGTTCATTGTTTTTTTTAAATATCATTTGTTTCGAGACTGCTGTATTCTTAAAGTAGAAGTTCTAAGATTATATTTAGTTACAGTAATAAATTATTTAAAATAATTAAAATATCAGTGTAGTTACATGGATTAAATCAACACTTCATCTAGAACCTGGACTAAAATAAAGATTCAGTCTATGCAAATTGGGTATTTGAAAATCTTGTGTGGTGGAGACGAGGGGTTGACAACTAAAAAATCTTCGTACACCTTTGAAAAAAAAAAAAAAAAGAGAAATCAAGAGAAAATCAAAGGGGATATAAAATAATATATTAAATTAATAATTAATATAATAATAAAATATTCAAGCAGAAAATTCACAATAAGAAATATTTGAACTCATGGATTACGGTTTTGTTGCGAGGGGTTGGCAACTAAAAAATTCTTCTCACACCTTGGAAAAATCAGGAAAAAATCTGAAATATTTCCATAGGTAGCAATAATCGTTAAATTTTCCATTGGAGTTTTCAATAATCTGCATCATCATCTAGACAAGGAACTACGTATCTTGTAACTGAAATGCTTAAGCTGTATCACTACGCCGTGTTTTTAAAAGAGAAGCGGAGCAGGGAGGGAAGAGGAGGAGAGAGGAAGGACAGGGAACAGTGTTTCCACTTTTCAATTTTCCCTTTTTCCCTCTTCCCTTATCTTCTCCCTTTTCCTCCCCTCCGTGCAAGAATTACTGGGTCTAGATTTCCTCTTTACTCTCCTCTCTTCTTCTTCCTTTTCAGACCCCATTTCTCCCCTTTATCAGGGAGTTTCCCTGCAAAAGTGGAAACACTGAAAGGGAAGGGCGTGGGAGGTAAACGCCGCTTTTTGTTTTACTCGCGCGTAGTATGCCAAGTGACTGCAACCTTAAACGTTCCAAGTGACTTACACTATACCTCAGCATTTTCTGTCCTTCCTCGCACTTTCATCCCTTGCAAGACTTGGTTCGATTTTCACCTTGATCATTGTTCTTCCAGTCCGATACACACATAAATAATTATCGTTCTGTTCCACACAATTTATGTAATTAACGTATAAACTTACGATGAATGAGGAATGTTATCTTTATTCGTAACATGTCAAAGAAAATTTGGACAGTAAAAGAAAATGACATGAATCAAAGAAACTTAAAATAAACTGAAATATCAGGGTACCCAAGTTTTGGAACTGGATACGCAGATTACAAAAGAACTCGAGCAAAAATACTTGATAACAAATACAAGTACACCGTATGCTAACGCTAGATTTTGCCATTAAAAAAATGTTTGTAAATGTGCATATATGTTTTAGTATAGATCTTATTCCAAAAAGCCCTCTGTAGACCACACCTCTATTACGACGCTCGTGTAAATTAATTTTTTCAGTTAATCGATTTGAAAATACGTCTAAAATCTTCAAAAATCTAGAAACAATTTGACACCAAAAAGTTAAAAAATACTTAAAATTGATTTAATATAAGTTCCACTATAGCGAGGTATGCGTTTGAATAGGCCCTATATTCACAGTATTTAATACGGCAATGTTAGTTATCACTTAATGTATATATTACACGTATAGTATTGTATTGCACTATTTTTACTTTATGTTCACGTATAATTGTACTAGGTAGTAATCTGTCGAGCACTGCATGCCAAATTATGCGGCAAATTGTATACTCAATTAAAATTAGAGTTTATAGCAAATAATTTCAAATCAAGAAAAATCAGAGGAAAAGGAACAAATCGTGAAAAAAATAAAAAACATCATTTTGATTCTTGAGATTCTTAATATAGACTCGTGATTCCTATAGTGTAGAAGATTCTTCGCTTAGTCTGGAAAGATTCTCGAGATTCTTGGTCAAGATTCATGATTTCTAGTCAAGTTTCTCGAAAACTTGAAAGATTCTTACTTACGATTCATTATTCTTACCCAAAATTCAAAGTTTTAGCAAAGTTTCTCAAGATTCTTACTCAAGATTCGGGTCTTAGCGTAGGATTCTTCAACTATTCTTAAGATTCTTAGTAGATTCAAGATTCTTAGTCAAGATTCTTCACTTTTTCTTGTTTATTTTTCTAAAATTCCCTCAAAAAGATCTTGACATTTGATAAAAATTTCGCGTAACGTCTTCCAAATGTTTCCGTCCAGAAAACCGGAAGCGGAAGTGCATGGGAAAAATTTTTCCCACTTCCTTCCTTCCCTTTGTCCAATCACAAGCCGGTAAAATTATTTTTCCCCTAACCAATTAGAGAAGAATTTAATTACGAAAAAATTCGCTAATTAATTAACTCGTTCATTGGTTTTAAAATCAACCATGAATTAAATTAATTATAATTAAAATTATTGTGCTTTATAGTAACATTACTTGGATTCTAATAATATTATGATATTTTATTCTATTATTAATATTTTCCAATTATTTAACAATATTGTATGCAATTCTACTGTACTTATTTTAATTATTTAATTATTTTTACTATTTTTTTTATAAATTAGTATTATATTTAACTCGATTAAAGTTAATTGAATTATGATGTTGAATAATTGCGGTGAATATAATGACAGTATCTCGAATAACAGTATGCACTCGTCAAATTCGTTGGTCTGAAAGTCTGCCGTTCGACTCTCCGGTTGATCACTATATCTTCCGAGAGCAAAATTCACGAGGGAACAAAACCGCAAGAATGACAATCGTACCCTGCTTGCTTAGCTTGTCAGGGATTATTAGCCTACCCGAAATTCAGGCGATGCTCAACGGGCAATTCAGGCAGTAGAACATTGCGAAAATTCATTCAGCTTTATAACGTTTTTTCCTCTGCCGCTTCCTCAGGAAGTGTACCACGGTTCATTCTCAAGAACCATACTGGACGAGAACAGACCATGAGTCTTGCAACAATCTTTGGAGAATCTTTGAAGAATCTTAGAAGAACTGAATGATATGTTTATTTAGCCCCATCGTAAATTGAAACCTCTTCGAATTCGAGAGATAAGCCGAAACTTTTTAGGATGAAGAATAACACTGTCAGAGTGCCTGAAGAGTCTTGATTGTGAAGTGTGAAGATGAAACAATGATTCCTTGAAATGGAACACTGATAACTGGCATCAATCAATCGTTTCAACGCCTGGGGTCAAAAGTTGCGAGATTAGCTGGCACTTGGGCATTCTGTTTACATTCAACTCTGAAATTTAAGAGGATCATATAAACAAGAGTTGACTGATAACTATAACGGTTACCGGTTACACCAGGCGTTGTAATCAACCAAAGGCTCGTGTATAAAATCCACGCCAAAAGTCAACGGACGACATGCACTCGTCAGATTCATTAGCCTCCAAACGTCGCTCGTCTGATCTTCCACGTTGAACCTGGTAAGAGTCTTTCAGTTTCTCATACAGCGCTATCTGGTTTAGAGTCTGAAATCTTAGAAAAGTACTGTTTCCATCAGATTTCAAGTGAAGTATTATCTAGTAGAAAGTATTACCTGTTGATGAATTGTTCTTAGTTGCCTGTATTCTTATATATTACTATACAGCAGTGATTAAGAATAACATCATCCCTGTTGCTCTACTGTTGGTAAAGTTTTCAGTTGATAGTCATTAAAAAATGAGTTAAAGTAAAACAATAACGCTTGCAGAAAACTTAGAACGAGTCAAGCGCGGAACACCCTAAGTTCTAAATTGATTTCTTGTGGTTTACTAGGGGCTATTTTGTTTGCAGTTTTGTCTCTGGGATCCAGTGCCTGAAGCAAAGATTCAAAGGGAATACAAAGCAGGGAAATGACAACCCTAGCCCGTTTACTTTGCTTCTTAGGCTGTATTGGCCTATCGTTCTCCACCACCAACCAGACAGAAGACTCGTGGGCCAAACTCACCAATTCGCAGTCGGTCCTGTCGACAGCTATCAAAACTCCTGTTGCTTCCAATGCACAGTCTCCTGAACTCTTTGTGACGGAATCCAAATTCAGTGGTACGTAGTCCTTTGCTTCCCAATATTCGTTTTAGCTGCTAATTACTACATTATATATAATAGATGCCTTCGCCCAACTTCTCCAAAAGATCGCCGACCTGCAGAGTAAGTACCTGTTAGCTTATGTTGATCTTCTCCTAACATAAACTGTTCGTTTAACTAGGAACAGTCCAAGCCCAGCAAGCGGCGACAGTGCAACTCAACAGACAGAACAAGGTTAGTTGTGTGATTGTACACAAAAGCTGATTTTGAATGTAGTTTATTATCTGTAATACTTTTCAATGCAATTAACATTCATTGTATCAATTACACAACCAATACTAAATGATACACGACAGCAGTAGTACACTTATTACAGAATTTTCAAGTAACAGTACGACCACTTTTCTGAAGAAATCCTAGGTTCTCTTTCCCAACACTGTAAAGGAACGTTTTTTTGCTTCTTTGTATAGGACCTCAGTGATGAAAACGCTTCGCTGAAATCAAACTTTTCTTCCGAAGCTGAATAATCTGAGCATTTCAATGAAGGTAACTTACAAGTGAACGTGGTCTTACTGATAATTACAGTTTTTGTTTCACCTTTGTATAGGGCCTTAGGGATGAAACCGATTCTTTGAAATCAAACTTTTCGTCTGAGTTGAATAATCTGAGCACTTCAGTGAAGGTAACTTACAAGTGAACTTACTGATACCAAAAACTAGAAAGACCACGAACGAGGCTAAGCCATTGAAGCCGTGCGCGTGCACCGCACCACAGCGCTGCAGTGCATCTATGCTGGATAGTTTGCATGACTCATAGTGGCTAGGCACTGAAAAAAATCAGTTATAAATCTAGTAAGCTATAAGTTACTGGAAATCTACAAAAAAGTACTTGAATGGGTCCATTCAATATAAAATGTATTTAAATCGATTCAGGAGCCGTATCTAAATTATTCTGAAAACCTATTAGAATGAAGACTCACTCCTCTACTGTGACAAACTTTAGGGTCTTGAGTCAAGTAACGAAATGATGAGACAGGGTTTTATACTAAGAAAGCAGTGCATTAGGCAGTACCTTAAACAATACTTGCGATTTGTACGGAGTACGAGTGGGTGCTCGGGTAGCGGCGGAGTGAGAGAGAGAGTGAGAGGGTTACAGGGGATTTTATATGGCTACGGACACGCAAGCCTAAGAAAGGGTTTCTAGAATGAGTGGAGTTCTATAAGAGGCGGGTTTAGCTTATTGTATTTAGGAATTAACGCATGGGTTTTATAGCTGCTGTATATTGCGTACTGGGTCAAGAAGGGGTTGACAGGTTTAGGGCTAAGCTTGATCGGTTTATGGACTAGGGTAGGTTTTCAGGCTAGGGTTAACTGGTTTGTGGGTTGGGTGTGGTTTGTAGATTAAAGGACTGTCGCACTACAACGGACAGACGAATCGAATAATTTTACACCGAAGTCTCTGTGAGATAATTCTGAACAATTATAAAAAATAGATAGACATGTCTACGTTAAAATTTCAATACTTGTCGCACGTGACTTATCAGCAATGTCCGTTATAGAGGGGTCAACGTGCCGCATATGTCCTATACGTGCGGTGCAAGGTATAGTGCCAAACTATATATCACATGCAAGGCATACCCCCACTTAATGTGCACATGAGTTTCTTTATACGTGCGAGTCAAGATTAGAAATTTCGAATTTGATATTGTGTTAATAGTTTTCCTACTTGTAGGAAAATCAAATAAGGATAAAAAAACGGAACTTGCGTAGGCTATTATGCATCTCTATGAGTTCACAGTAAGTAAAGTAATTGCGACTATAAAGAACCATAAACTTATTTTTTTCTGATACAAATGTAATATATTTATATTTTTAGTATATGTATTATCTTTACGTATGCGTGTAGGAAACGTCCGTGTAATGAACATATCATGTACAGAAAAGCAGTTAACGCAAAACTCAAAGCTAAAGCAGGTAAAAGAATGTAATTTTAGCGACGACAATAATAATAAAATAGTTTAATAGAAAAAACAAAGTTATCAAGAAAGAGGGAGAACTGGAAAACCCTTCCAGCATTGGGAATAGAATTTTTCATTTGCTTCCATTTAAATTTTCGTATCAGTCGTGTCTATAGGGAAATAGAACAAGGCTTAAAAAATGTGTAAATGAGATGGTGAAGTTATATTGAGATTTGTTCAGTTAATATCAGCTTTAAAAACTGATAATAATCAAAAAGTTTCCATAAGCAACCGTATCGGCTGTCCTATTTCCCCAGCACAGCTGCACTCCAGCGCCACGGTGTGGCGGCACGCGCATGGTTTTAAGGCAACTCTAAAGGGCCTTAAGGGACGTTCGTGAATTTTAGTTTTTGCTGCTACTTACAGTTTTTGTTTCACCTTTGTATAGGAGCTCAGTGATGAAAACGCTTCGCTGAAATCAAACTTTTCTTCCAACCTGAATAACCTGAGCACTTCAGTGAAGGTAACTTACAAGTAAACTTAATCTTACTGATACATTTTTCACTAAAATATATCACTTAAAATGAGATTTGTAAAACAATTTGTAATAGGAATTCTGAAGGATTCACTAACCATTTTTCTTATTTTTTTTTTTAAGGAAAACTTCCGGACGCTTTTAGGTAAGATGTTTTCATTGATGAGACCTTTCAGTTACGTACTCAAGCATTGTCCAGTGAAAAAAGATAGTACATATGTATAGTGAATATTAAGACACTTTCGTTATATCACGTGATGAACGTGATCTTTTAATATGGCTCGATTTAGGTATATTGAATCTACCACAATCGGACAAGAAAAAGTTTTTCAAAGCTGCCGACGGGGAGACATAAGTTTCGTTCGCACCTGGATTCAGCTTGGGCTGAGTTTGGATAAAAAAGACCAGGACGACTCTAATCGTACTGCTTTACACAAGGCTGCGGGGTCAGGGCACACACCAATAGTGGAAGATCTGCTAAAAGCCGGAGCTAATCCAAACGAGAAAATGAATGACAGAGGGACTCCACTGCACTCGGCTGCACGGAATGGCCATAAGGAAGCAGTCGATCGATTAATTCAAGCAGGAGCTAATCCAAACGAGAAAGATTATTACGGAAAGACTCCACTAATCGATGCTGCATGGAAGGGCCATAAGGAAGTAGTCGATCGATTAATTCAAGCAGGAGCTAATCCAAACGAGAAAGATGTTTATGAGGGATCGACTCCACTGTACTCGGCTGCACGGAATGGCCATAAGGAAGTAATCGATCGATTAATTCAAGCAGGAGCTAATCCAAACGAGAAACGGATTGACGGATCGACTCCACTGCACGTTGCTGCATGGAATGGCCACAAGGAAGCAATCGATCGACTAATTCAAGCAGGAACTAATCCAAACGAGAAAGATCATTACGGAAAGACTCCACTGCACAGTGCTGTATACGATGCCCCTATGGAAGTAGTCGATCGACTAATTGCAGTAGGAGCTAATCCAAACGAGAAAGATAATAAAGGATTGACTCCACTGCACGATGCTGCACGGAATGGCCATGAGGAAGCAGTCGATCGATTAATTCAAGCAGGAACTAATCCAACGAGAAAAGATAATGACGGAAAGACTCCACTGCACGATGCTGCATGGAATGGCAATAAGGAAGCAGTCGATCGACTAATTGCAGCAGGAGCTAATCCAAACGAGAAAGATAATAAAGGATTGACTCCACTGCACCATGCTGCACGGAGTGGCCGTAAGGAAGCAGTCGATCGATTAATTCAAGCAGGAGCCAATCCAAACGAGAAAATGAATGACGGAAAGACGCCACTGCACGATGCTGCATGGGAATGGCAATAAGGAAGCAGTCGATCGATTAATTCAAGCAGGAGCCAATTCCAAACGAGAAAATGAATGACGGAGGGGCTCCACTGCACCTTGCTGCACGGAATGGCAATAAGGAAGCAGTCGATCGATTAATTCAAGCAGGAACTAATCCAAACGAGAAAGATAATGACGGAAAGACTCCACTGCACCTTGCTGCATGGAATGGCCATAAGGAAAGCAGTCGAACGATTAATTCAAGCAGGAGCCAATCCAAACGAGAAAATGAATGACGGAAGGGCTCCACTGCACCTTGCTGCATGGGATGGCAATAAGGAAGCAGTCGAACGATTAATTCAAGCAGGAGCCAATCCAAACGAGAAAGATAATGAAGGATTGACTCCACTGCACAATGCTGCACGGATTGGCCATAAGGAAGTAGTTAATGCTCTTCTGCGAGGAGGCGCAAGTACTACAATCCAGGACAATGACGGTAAAACACCCGAAGACGTGGCGCTGCGAAGCAATCAACACGAAACCGCTCAAATTCTGGCTGCCAACAAAGTTTAACATTCTTTACCAACGAAAACTCAAGTCTGCACTGTTCTCTTCTTGAATACAACAAAGCTTCCAGTAAAGAGCTGGATCCAAGATGTTCATCAGTTTCTAAAGTCACTTCAATTAAACCATATAATCAATTTAATTCGGTGCCTTTATCCTCTACTGCTTTAACATTATGTTTGCTTCAACTGATGACACATTTCAACTGTTTTGTTCTATGCCAATACAAAATGCTGAAGTGAACACTTCAAATATTAAAGTACACAGTTATAGAATTCAGATTTATTATCGGAACGCCCCAACACACATCAAACTGAGTTGTAATTACTCGGAAAGAAACCAGTGCTATCTCAGAATCTAAGTAATTCTGGGTGTCCTAGAAGCGTTCGGGATGATCCCAGAAGTCGAGGGTGAACGAGAGAGCGAGCAGCGTCCGATTTCAAGGAATTTCCTTCAGAGCGGACAACGGTGGACGCACAACGGACAAGAAAATGAAGGTTTGGCCAACTCATCATCGGTTTTGACCTTTTTTCCGTTTCTCGTTTGTTGCTTGAGAAAAAACTGACGTTTTTTCGTCTGCTGCTTCCTCACGAAGTACGCCACGGTTCCTTCTTAATGACTATAACGGACGAGAATAGATCTCTCGGGACTTGCAAGAATCTTAGCAGAATTTTTTAAGATTCTCTGAGAATCTTATATGAATCTCAAATTTTCACGAATATTACGATGTGTTTAGTATTTATTGATCTCCGTTCATCTGTTTTGTTCTACAAGTTTTTTACAGTTGAAGATATTTTTGCTAATATTTAAGATTGTTGATAAGATTCTGAGATTCTTTTATGATTCCCAGATTCATGGGGACTTGCCTGGAGTCAAAGTTGTGTTATCATCATGTTATCAATCTATTATCGCCTGTTATCAACCATTCCTCTCCGTTCATTTACACTGTTCATTGTAGTTCAAGACATTTTCCCTATTATTTAGATTCTTGATAAGATTCTGAGATTCTTTCATGATTCTTAGACTCTTCAACCTTTCCCTGAGTTATCGTTGCTTATCAATCGTGTTATCAACCTGTTATCACCTGTTATCAGTCCATTTCGCACTCCCGTTCCTTGCTCTATCCGCTTTCTTCTGGTCCCTTCAGTAGAGATATCCAAGAATCTTGATTCTCTTTCATGATTCTGGAATTCTCCTTATGATTCCCAGATTCTCGGGTCCTTGCCTGAGGGTAATCGATGTTGTCTGTTAAGATTTTTGCTTGTGTCTAATGAGATGCGCGGGATTTCCAAGGCGGGTGGTCTGTGCTGTTGGGTGATTAAAAATGGTCGTGCGCGGCTCTTGACGCAATTACCTGATGGATGATATGACTGCGGCTATTGCAATCACCGCATTACCTTGCCCCAGTCTAGAGCGGTTCAATGCCTGCCTTCCCTTTGCCAATATAGCCTATGCCTAAGGCCGACCTCACTATGGCGGGCACCTTTATCAAACCAATTTTTTAAGATTTTAAAACTTTGATTAAACCAAATGTTTGTCGAATTTTTTAGTGATTTTTAGACACTTTTTAAAGTGAGACCCGCCCAATAAATGTATTCAATAAGACTGTCCGTAGTAACGGGGTTGAAGGCTTATCCAACGGCGCGCCTCTCTATAGCGGACAGCCGTGTCAATAATGTTTACTGGAAATTTTCGCCCAAAATGATTTCACAAAGTTTGCAAAAAATTAGCAAAGTATTTATATGCAAAGTAAGTTTGAAAAAGTCTTAAAGCTGATTCAATAAAGGTGTCCGCTATGGAGAGGCGCGCGTATTACCATCAAGATTGACCTCTCTACTACGGACATAACAGTCAAATACGTTTGTAGCAATAATGACCAAAAATGGTTTCAAAAAATTGCAAAAAATTAGCAAAGTATTTCTTTATTAAGTAAGTTGGCAAAAATTTTTAAGCTGATTTAATAAAGGTGTCCGCTATGGAGAGGCGCGCGTATACTATCAAGATTGACCTCCCTACTACGGACAGTAGAATCAAACACATTTTTAGGAATAATTGACCAAAAATAGTTTTAAAAAAATTGCAAAAAATTAGCAAAGTATTTCTATGTCAAGTAAATTGGTAAAAGTTTTTAAGCTGATTTAATAAAGGTGTCCGCTATGGTGAGGCGTGCGTTTTGCATATGCCCTGTAACCCGGGCCAGTTTCGCCAGTTTTGCATATGACACCTGTTCAGGTGTGTCTGCTGTTGCGTGACTATTAATTTGGCAGGAATCTCAGTTTCTTCCGTGATTCTTGACCAAGATTCTAACCAAGAATCTCAAGATTCATGTGACTCGCTTATGCAAAATGAACTCGAAATCTCTAAAATCCCGAACTTATTAGGCCTATCTGAAGTAACCGGTTCCCAAGAATAAGAATCTTTCTGTAGAGAAAAAAAAAAGATTCTGGAAATTAATATTCAAACTAGTTTTTGCAAAAAAATTTTCAAGCAGAGCCTCATTTGCATAAAAACTTTTTTCGGGAAAGACTTCGCCAAAAATCAGCGAAATTAATTTGCATGTTTGGGGAAAAAATGCTAAAATTACTTAAATAAATAATTAATTATATATTATATTCATTATAATAATTAGGTTTGTGATGCTTCCCCAAAGAGAAAAATTATGCGCTAGTTTAAACGTCTGAATGACCCTCTGAATGGTGCATGACTATCATGGATCCAGCTAGATGATAGTGTGAAACTTGGTCCACTTTCACACGGTTCGTGCGCTTGAATTTTGAAGAACTAAGTCATGCAGTACTCAAGGCCGTATTCAGAAGGTTCAGGTTTAGTAACCAAAGTGAGTTCAGCTACTATTCAGCTAGTGATTCAGAGGGGAGCTAGTGTTCCGCTACCTAGTCATTCGGTAATCAACTGTATGACTTTCCTATCGGCTTTACTTGAACTTTAACTAAACTATTAACTTTAAAAATAGTTAATTAATATAATAGTGAATCTGGAGGATGATGATTGTTGTTCTCAACTGTTGTTGTTTGTTGTAGAGTCAAAATTTGGTTTTTGAATTGGCCACTATGCGAATATAATAATGGTAACTTTATTTTCATTAATTTCTAAAATCTGGTGAATTTATTAAATGAAACACCAAACTTCAGGAGAAGAAACTGACAAGCACGACACAAGATCGACTCGCTGGTTCGTCGCTGCAAAATGAACAGTGGACAACGAACTGCATTCAATGTGAAACCAACGTTCTTTAAATTTTCGAAAAAGCAAATAACAAGCATTATTATTGACATTTCACTATCAAGGAAGCCAACAGCTATGTTTGAAGTTGTATAGGAATAAACAAACTGGAGTTGTACCTAAACGGCACCCTGTCAGTCAGAGCGTACCACTTGAGCTTTTAAAAATTATTTAAAATCAAACTACCTTGTCCCACCTTGGGTACTCACGACACAAAATAATACTAATCGTGAATCTACATGAAACTGGACGTCTTTTTCATAACAAACTGAGCTCTCATTAAAGAAAAGAATTAATGAAAGTTTTTCGTCCATAAGAGCCCGTGTTGAGTTCTTTGACGTTGTACCCAGCCTTTCTTGGAACGTTCTACCCTTTGACTTCTCCAAGAAAAATAACACCTCTCAGGCGGCTGAACCAATAAAAGAAAGAAAAGGGTGGCTGAGGGTGGAGCTTAATGCTAAGGTCTATTACTTAATTATATTATAAAATAATTACCTCGTTAAAAAATAATACAAAAACTTAATTAAATATAATATGTCTAAATATTCATAATTATATAATATTCATTAATAATTTAAAAATTAAAACATTAAAAAAAATTATTTTTCTGGATTTCGATAAAAACGCAATCTGGCAACGCCGCACGTTCGATCCGTATTTTATTAAAGGCAATGGGTGAGCCAGGCGGAGAATTCAGTCGAGCGCCTACCGCCGTAAGGGAAACATCTCTGCGTGTGGGCTAAGTTTCTTCGCGTGCAATTCACAATACTTGTCCAGCACCGCGCCACTTGCTCTTCACACGCTTTTCCAAACACTTCCGCCCGTTTTCAATCGCCTTTTACACGATTTATGAACAGTTCAAGTGCCTACGAGTGAAACTATTGGCGAATTTTGTGGTTTTCCGATAAAAAAAGATGCGATCGGTGTAACGAAAAGTTGCGGGACTTTCTTCTCGTGTGGTGTTTTGGTCCCAGTGTCAAGTGTTGGGTCTGTGTGGGAAAAGAGAGCTGCAGGCCTTTTTTGCAGCTTTTTTTATTTATCCTCGAATATTTTCTCGAAGAAAATTTCTTTTAATCGAGACAGCCCGCAAATTTCGAGTTTAATTTGTTACTGGAACAGAAAAAGGATATTTTGTGCGCCCAAATTTTGCCGTCGCCATTTTTCCTAAGTCCCTTTATGTTGGGGAAAAAGACGCGCCAACTTTAACGTGCGAATTGAAATATTTAATTTAGTTTTAATTAAACTTTGTTGACATCAAATGAAAGCTTATTATATTATTTATTCAAGGTCTTATAGGTATTTGTTATAAAATTCGAGTCTAGACAATTTTTGTAGTAATATGAAACTTCATCTCTTGGCCTGTCCTCTTCTCGTTTCGCCCTTTTCTCTTTTTTATTTTTCTTCTTCTTTGTGTATTCACCGTCAATCGACAACAACTGAAGAAACTTTATCTGGATTTGATCTAGTTTTTATCCGGGTAGTATTATTTTTCGAGTATCCAGCAGCGGAGTGATTTGAATAATGAAGAGCAGAAGCTACATTCTGCAAGTTTCCCTACTTCTGAGGCCTATATTATAATGTAGGCATAGAGGAATATAGGTAGAGGTGACATGGTAATGGAAGAGTATAGGGCAGTGTTTCCGCTTTTGCAGGGAAACTCCTGAAAAAAGGGGGGAAATGGGGTCTGAAAAGGGAAGAAGATGAGAAGAGAGTAAAGAGGAAATCTAGACCCTGTATGTTCTTGCACGGAGGGGAAAGGGGAAAGATAAGGGAAGAGGGGAAAAACGGAAAATTGAAAAGTGGAAACACTGGTATAGGGAAACCTTGACTCAGCGGTAAAGCCCCGAGCCGACGACAGCCGACAACAAGAATGAGAAATCTGTAACATGTTACCATGGTAACGGATCAGCTGATCAATTAGAATATGTATTAAACGCTTTTAAAAATTAAATTTACTGATTTTAACTAAAACAGAAAATATACTCCAGCATTAAATTTATCAATAATCACAAAATTGTTGCTTTAAGATTATAATTTTTCATCAATAACTATTACAGCCCAGCAGATTAGCCATAACCCTTTTATGTTACTGCCGCCAGGGCGGCGCTTTCGGCGCGTTCACTCTGGCCTCAAGGATGCCACCTCTACCTATGTTCCTATATGAACGTAGGCATCAGCTTTGCTCAAGTTCCAAGGCAAACTGGCGGCGGATGCAGAAATGTTAAAAATTATGTGAATGAAATATTTGTTGATGTACCCAGTTTTGTAGAGAGAAAAAATCTGCATGCGGCGAAAATACACAATTCTCTTAGAAATTGTCAAATAAACTCTTATTACTGTAACAAAAGTGTGAAGGAAAATAAACGAAAATGCAAGCTTTTGTCTATAGTAAGTTTACCACAGTACCAAAATTAACAATTAAATCAGTATTAAAATTGTTTTCTCATTTGGAATACAAGTTTGTGCCAGTATATCGAGATTACATGTATAATAATTGGATTCCGCGAGCTAGTGCTGATCCTAACAAGGGCTGAATGCTCGAACAGCGTTGCCACTTGGAGAAATTGCAGACGAGTGCGCAGAGCAGTTTGGACCCATCTGTGGATGATGTTTCGTGAAGTTGACTCAGAAGTTTCTGCGTTTTATTGGACTATGTGGGCACCGATTTGCTGATATTTACACTGTTTCTAAAACTAGAGTGTCTCGTGCACCTTGCTGTTGCAGAATAGCGGCGTAAAATTGTATCTGCTCGTACTAAACCAGCTTAAACGAACTGTCTGCTTATGAGCGAACGGAAACATGGAAACACATTTTGAGTTGATATTTTATTTAGCGGTCGTCAAGTGGAATTTTTTCTGCACTACAGCATTCAATGTCAGGTAAGTAATGTGTTGATATTAACTTCTTGAGACTAATGATTAAATTCAGGGTTCCCACCGACCTGGAACGGGAAATCAGGGAAAAAACTCAGGGAATACAGGGAAATTATCAGGGATTGGTAATAAATGAGGAAAAGGTCAGGGAATTTGAGTTGCCACTCCACTCAGTCTTCACTCAGTTTCAACCTTTTGCTCAAGCCTCTATGAGTAACTTCTAGAAAGCATAATGCGTTTAAAAAGTCAGGGAAAATCGGAAAAATTGTCAGGGAAATTAGGGAAAAGTCAGGGAATTTGATTAAGATTTTTCAGTTTGAACCCTGTTAAATGTGTATTTTTTCTTGATCGAATTTCGGCCATGCAGTAGTGAGGTCATTATTTTGATCGGTTACTCAAGTCTAACTGTAAATTCTCGATTCTCATATTTGTTTCAAGGGGTCCGAAACTTCCAGTAATCTTCGTACACCTAGGCCATGTGATCACTGTTATCAACCTGTTATCTCCGTGTTATCGTATGTTATCCAATAATCTTCGTACACTTTTCCTTGGAGTTTCGGACCCTTTGTTTTTTCTGTTTCAGCACTTCTGACTGTGCAGGAACCACGAAGAAACAATCGAAATTGCGCTGATTTGCATTTATTGAAATTATTTTATTATTTGGACGCGTGGACATCCATTGAGAGTTTGGTGCCGGTAATATTCTTCTTTGCCTGCTGCTGGTTGACCAAGGCACGCCATTGTGTTATCTGTACCGAAGCCGCCATAAGCCCTGGAAAACGTAGAAAAAAGTAATGATTTTTTCCGTGTTAGAATTTGAATGGAAGACTTGGCAACCTGTGTTAGAAGAGTTAGGGTCGAGATAGTCTATTAAATGTTATGGGAAAGTGTACGATTTTCGATCTTATGGCGAATTTGGAAGCGCTAAGGATTCGACGTCTATTGAGTCTTATGGGGAAATGTGCGGTTTTCGACCTTATGGCAGACATGGAAGCGCTAAGGTTTGCGGGTTCTGTAGAATCAAATGGGAAAATTTACGAATTTCGACCTGTTGGCAAACTTAGTAGCGCTAAGGGTTGGGGTCTATTGAATCAAACGGGAAGATTTGCGATTTCAACCTTATTCGCAAACTTAAAAAGCGCTAAGAGTTGGAGAAGTCCAAGGGGTCCGCAACTCCCGAAGAGGGTGTACGAAGATTATAATCTTTAGAGATATTAAAGATTAGTGAAGATTATTAAGATTATTGGAGATTATCAAAGATCATTAAGATTATCAAAGATTTTGAGAATTTCAAAGATTATTGGAGATTTTTGATGATTATTAAAGATTATTGGAGATTATCGTAGATTATTAAAGATATTAGATTATCGAAGATTACCGACAGTGCGGACTTCTTGGAAATAGGAAAGCTGGGTTACGTTTGATTAAGAATGGAAGATGACTTTTTGTTTGAAGAAAGAAACGACATTTTTTAAACTTACTTAAAATTATAAAACTAAATTGATTAAAAAATATATTTTTACAAAGAAATTGATTGCAAGGACAAACGAATGATGTGCTGGATCTCACAAGCAACCCGAACGGCCGAAGGTGAAGCCAGCCCGGCAGCTACACTATGGCGAAAGCGAAATAAAAGCGGCGATTAGCCTTCCCGTACTGTAGCCTTATTCTGAACACGACTGTATCTTCGTAAGTCAAGAGAATAGCAATTAAAATGTTCGTAACAAAGTTCAGGGAATCAAGTTTCACATTTCAGGCTTTCATCGTCCTGATTTTAGTAATTACAGTACAGTGGCAAGTTGAACACGTGATCCTCAACTTTGTACATGACAACAAAACTTCGTACTTTACAAAGATTAATAATTATTAACAAATTTAGACAGTAGTTCGGTACTGAATTATGAAAATGTTTACCAACGGAACACTAAGATGACCCTTGAATCATAGTTATGTACGTGAAGGAAAAATACTATACCTTATAAGTAATATATCTTTTACTGTTAATCGAAACCTGAGTACTGCCAAGGGGTCCGGACTCCGAGGAAAAGTGTGCGAAGGTGATCTGATAACATTTTATAACACGGAGATAACATGGAGATAACGGGTTTGTTAACAGTGATAACATGACCCAAGTGTACGAAGATAATTGCAAGTTTCGGACCCTTGAGTACTGCTTAGTATGTAGTGAGTCGTGCTCCTATGGCAGGGATTTTGTGTGCGATGGTAAGAAAATTATATGTCCTAGCTGTGACAAATCAAGTGAATATTGTAATACATATGGGAACTTCATAAGTTGCCCTATCTAATAAACTTGCTATAGAAGCTTCAATATGTCGTTTTATTGATTTTAATTTCACATAGACTAAGCCAAACGTCATCGAGGTCTTCTGCCGTCATCGTAGGTTTTGACTATTTTAAAATTCATAAAAAAGATATATATAGATGTTTTATAAACTGAGTAGGGAATGAAGAGAGAGAGCCAGTGGAGAAAAAAGCTTTGGATTTGTGCAAATTAGAAGCAATTTCCAAGAATTCTGCAGTCGTTTTACCAAGTGATTTGAGCTGACGTTTTAATTTACGCAAATTATTCACAGTTTTTAGAAAATTCAGAACACTTTTATATCTCCTTGTATAGAGAATGGCTTATTAGTTTTGGTTAGACTGAAAAAGCTTGATGGCTTTGATCCTTTTCCACTTTTTGCTAACAGTCTTCGGAATGTCGGGGTGTAGAAGGCGTGGATGATGGGTTGAGAGCAGAATTGATTGGCAGTATAAACACTGCAATCCATGAGTAGGCCTGCTTAGAAGAAACGTCAGTACAGATATTTGCAATCAAGTTCCGAATCAAACCGTAATTGATAATTCCAAGGAGACGAGGTTGGCAATTGAGACGAAAATGACCGGCACCCAGCACAGCATATCTGTGCCGACGATCAAGATGATCCTCCACAGAAGCGCGTTTCGGTTCTGTCGTGGCTAACTCTGCCTTCCTGGTCGACTGTTTTACTCTGCGTAGTATCGTGACGTAGCAGAAGTAATGACGAACATCGACAAAGCATTGAGTACTTGAAAGTAAAAGCAAAACGCTGAAGAATCTTTTCAGCTAGTATACAAGTTGTTTTATCCTAAATTTTACGAAAACACTCTGCTTCAGGTTATCAAAACAAATAAAAAAACGGAAAAACTCAATATTCAGATCGAAATCGCTTCTATCTGAGAATCGTTTGTTGAAATCGCTGTTACGACGAAAACGAAGAAAGAGTACTCCCATCCGGGCTGCTGGTTTGTTACATGAGTCTTTTATCCGCATCCGAATAGCTTGTCGTCAGAGGAAGAGCAAGACAGACACTGGAGTTCCCGTAAAATCTCTAGTAACATCAGAAAAGTATTCAGTTATCATAACCCGAGCAGCAAGTGTTGCTGCAGTATACATCCGGAATATTTTATGTTTCTCCAACTAAATGAAGATGTTACTAGTCGAACACTACCGAAAGTAGTCGATGGGCATGAGAGGTATCCCCGCCAACGCCACAGCCAGTCCAAAGGAAACGCCGACGAGGATTCTGATTCCTCTAGCGGACACTCGACTAACTCCAGCTGGACTAGTCACTTTCCAGAACCTCTCCAGGCTAAGGACTACAAAAGAGTGGGCAGTCAGCTGCAGAGCGTAATTTGGAAGGGAACGACTACTGACTTGTTAAGGTAAATACGGAGAGCTCGGAGGAAAAGACGCAGGAGAATCCAGCAAGTTTGCAAATCCACGAGCTCCTCCAGTTTTCGTCCTGCGGATGTAGTATCCGCGAAAGTGCCAATCCGCAGATGCGATGATCAACAGAAACACTCCCATGAAGAAATCTCCTGAAATTCAAGTAGCGTGTAATCACGGGCATGTTTCTGACTAGGAGCGAAACAAAAGTGAAATACCAGAGCCAGATTGGACGACAGGATCTTCTGGATCTGACGACTCTACTGTAGAGAGTGGCTTCCTGCAGGTTTTGTCCGAGACGCAATTCTCCAGAGGAGAACGCCAACGTTGAATGTCGCGGCAAAGACGCTAGAGTCCAAACTGTGTTGCGGAACACAGTGTTGTGCATTAGATCTTCGCACGATGAAAAGGGATTGCTGAAAAGACGTTCAGGAGGTCCTCCGTAGTAGATATCTATGTTTTCATCCATTGAACAGTTGACGTGTTGTTTGTTTGCAATGCAGCACACCCTCCAGTCGTCGGAAGTTCTACAAATTACAGAATGATTTCTTGGATCATGAAAGTTAGATGAGGACTTACATCCATTGAAGTTTTGATGAAACGTAAGGCCCTGGATCGATACGTTCGATCTTGTTGCCCTGAGTCCCCTTCCAAATTAAAAGATGCGACAAAATATCAACCTCAATACTATAACATCGTCGTTACAATAATAGTAATAATAATAATAATTTTTATTATAAATATCGATTACATAAATAGCGTAGATGTTTTAATTCACTTAATTGAATTGAAATTAACTACATTAATATTACTGTGTTTGTAAGACTTACAATTGCGTTAGGTTTTCTAATCCGAGGAATGATTCCGTCTCTATGTGGGTAAACTTATTGTTATCCAAGGCTCTGGAAGATAAAAATATGTAGCAACTGTTTGAAGTTGAAACGACACATGGGATTTACAAGATTGCAAGGGATCGAAGCTCATCGAATGTTCTTGGCTCTATCGATGCAATTTCGTTTTGATGTAGGTCCTGGATCACAAAGAACAAGAAGAATATAGTTGCGGCTGATCAAAATAAGTTTGGTCTTTTCATAACTCACAGCTGGTTCAAGGAAGTGAGACCAGTAAAGATTTCGGCGTCCAATGACGTAATTCTATTTTCCGACAATCTCTGGATTGAAATTATTCAGGGAACATTTGATTAATAATTGGCAAGATTTACGCGATTCGCGTGAACTATAGTAATTTTTGCAAGCTTACACGAACTAACATATGAACAAACTGATACAAGAACCAGAAGTTGTGTGAAGATTAGCTTTGCTATACTCCATGAAGAATATTGACAAAGCTCAGTTCATGTTAACTGCCCAGGAACGCAGGGAAAAATTCTAAGTCTACATTCATTTCCAGTTCTGTTTTAAGACTTCATGGTGGAAAGTTTCAGGAAACTTGCGCCAAATGCTTTAATTGACTGTTATTGGAAAATCTATTCACGAAAGTGAAGGATCCAAATGCCTGGAATAAAGGAGCGTCAGGTGTGCGTTAGATAGAAGAGACTCGATGCTATTCCAGGATGTTCCTTTCAGTTTACCAGAAAAACAAACGTAAACTGTTATTGTCTCGGAATAAGTTATGAAATAACTATGATATTCAGCTTCTAATATTTACTCTATATCACATTGTTCGAGTAATTTCAGGTTAGTTGTTTCATGTGATATGTAACTCCTGAAGCATCGAAATGAATCAAGTTTTTGTGTTCAGCAAGTCGACTTCTGTCCGTATCAATGTTAAGATCCAAATATAATTAATAATAGCAGGAACTTAACAAGGTTCTTCCTTATTTAGATTAACGTGAAAGGAGTGTGAAAAATTCAGAAATTACAGTAATTTCAGAGACGTGAGATGTTTGAAGCTTCCTCTCTCAATGGGACTGATCCTGTTGCCCCACAAAGACCTGAAATACAAAGGAATCACTGTTTAACACTGCAGACCCTTTTATGATTTGAAATTATCTCAGAAAAGAAAACTTACAATACTTCAAGAGATTCAAGTCCCAAGAAGTCGTCTTCATGGATGGATGTGATATTATTGTAATTCAACCACCTTTTTGAGAGTAAAATTATAATTAATACAAGTGAGCTCGTGCACATGACTAATTAACTTTAAGTTACGAATCGATCATCATTAAAGACATTAAATTAACTTAACATACTCCGCAAATAACTAAAGTTAAACAAGAATAAAATAAAGACATTACAATTCTCGCAGTGACGTGAGATGTTTGAAGCTTCCTCTCTCAATGGAACTGATCCTATTGTTCCACAAATCCCTGAAACAAAAAGGAATCGCTGCTTATCACCACAGACTCTTTTATGATTTGACATCATCTCAGAAAAGAAAACTTACAATACTTCAAGAGATTCCAGTCCCAAGAAGTCGTCTTCATGATGGATGTGATATTGTTGTTACTTAAGTGCCTTTTCGAGAATAAAATTAGAATGAATACAAGTTTGCATCAATATATATTTAGTGGTAATTAATTTATGAAACAACTCTTAATCACTTTATGCGTGTCATATCTGCTGGACTGGTAGGAGAATCGCGTAATAGAAACATTACATTGATTTCACACTATGGAAAATTTTTATGCTTTCATTACAAGTAATGCAGAATAGTATCTGTACACGACTTGGAATTTTTAAGGATTCTGTCAAAAAAGTCATTGAAAGAGGCTTTAAGAATGTTTATATAAACGCGGCACTGTTTAATGATTGGATGTACTTACAGTTTTGTAGGACGTAGGTCAGAAATATTAGGAATCGCAAAAAGTTTTGACATTCTATCTCCTGCCAGCCGTTATCCAACACTCGCCGCCTCCTAAAGTAAACCAGGTACACATTTAGAATCAATCAAAATCAAATTGAAACTAGATCACACGTGAAAAAAAATAGAAAGATCTGTGTACGCGAACAATTGAGTAAAGTACAAGTATAACCAGTAAATGAAGTAAAGCGCAAGAATGTAATAGAAGAGCAAATTTTAACTGTCGAGTGACATTCTCTTGGACTCTGCTTCCTTAGAATTCCTACCTGGAAATTTTTTCACGAGGTGCTGTGTAGAGCTGTAGTTTACTAATCAAGAGAAACTGAATTAGTGGATTAAAATTGAATCAACAGTCCTGAAATACTTGAGATGAAAAAACAGGCAGCAGTCATCCACAAAACTCTGAACCACAGGGTCATTTTCAGTTTTCTGTGCCAAGTTGAGCTGTTCAAACAGGATCTAGTCTTTGTCTGCAACAGTGCATTAGTGACAGTAAAACAATAACAACATTACAACAGTAAAATTAGATTGTTCTGCAAGTATATCGAACAATTTCTGTTAAAGAAGGTTCTAGAGAGTACTCACAAAAGGAGGTCCAAGGATTCGTACTGTATCAAAGACTTGCAGATGCGCGATTATATCCTGGGCGACTTGAACTTGCCTCACACAGGCTGAAATCAGCTTATTTTCGACCACAAGAACCTCAGCACTCTTAACAAATTTTATATTTGGAATAAAAAAAGATAAGAGATCTGCATACCTCATCCTGTGATAGCGAGAATTGTTCAGTACAAATCGTGAAATCAGTGTCAAATTGGAAATACACAAACACTGTTATCCCAAAGGTCCTAAAATTTTCTCTGTCCAAGTCCGGTTTTCTTAAAGCGACGTCCGGTATTTTTAAGTTAACGTCCAGAATTTTAACGTGACGTCCGGAATTTTGCACTGACGTCCGGAATGAAGCTTTAACGTCCGAATCTAAAACAACGTCCGGTTCCTAAAACGACGTCCGATATTTTAAATTAACGTCCGAAATGAAAAACCGACGTCCTGAATTTAAAAACTGACGTCCCAAAGGACGGGTCCGATTTTTGAAAACAACGTCCGACAAAATCGAAAGCCCGGTTAGGAAAGTGACGTCCTGAATTTGAGACCGAGTCCCGAATTCTGAAGAAGACGTCCGGTAAAGACAAGGTTCCGTTTATCAACGAAGTCCCAAATTCAAACTCAAGTCCCGATTTTAGACACGAGACGTCTGGCTCCAGAATTTCAAATGACGTCTGGTTTTTAATGTAAGGTCCCAAATTTATACCACGAGACCCAGAACCTTAAGCTGGTCTCTGATTTTTGCATTATGCTCATATCAATAATATAAATTCAAATTGACTAGCTAATTAGTGCTAATGAAGGACTTAATTAGGACGAATATTGTAATTAAATTTGGTGATTTGGCAATTTTCATTCGTTATAATAGCATAGAGTTGAAACAGAATACGAAGATGGTCGCATTTCTTTCATAACACATGACATTCCTGTAAGTTTTTCGAACATATTAAGCTTTATTATGGTCTAATCATAGGTCCGATAAACGAGGGGTCCAATAAGAGACGTGATATGAAATAGAGCTCCGGCTG
>NKDA01000079.1:0-24076 GCA_002872375.1 Eulimnadia texana
CTAGTAGCAGAATCTAGCAAGTCGTCGGGTAGGACCGAGTTAGTTACCCCAGGCAGGCGACTTAGCACAGTTCGTGAAACTAGTCCAAGTGAAGAATTCACCTTAACTCCGACTACTGGAACACCTCATCCGATACGAAACTGTCATGTTCGATGTGCTAACTGAACTAGTTTTAAGCAAGAATACTAAAAATTGATAAGTATACTAATAACCCGACTGTAAATTTTCATACAGTATGTAGAATTTGAAACAGAGACTCAAGTGAGATCTCAGTGAGAAACTCTACAAAGTGGGAGGTCTTACTGAGATCTCACCGAGTCTCTGTTCCAAATGCGACATATTCTATGAGAATGTCGAGTCGGGAAATGTTTATAAATAGTTTAAAAATGAAAAACGTGGGTGGCTGATTAAAATACATTCCGTGTTTGAGAAAGTGTGAAGTCTGGTCTGCGGTGTCAAGTTCATAACCCGGTGAGTAAATCAGCGACCCCTGACTGCGAGTCCCTGAAAAAGGGTTCCGACGACCTGAACACGACACTGCCGGTACCTTTTCATATTATAAACCATGACGACAGGAAAAAGCTGACATATTTTACCTCCGTTATCATTCTCATCATTCTAACCTAACCTAACCTAAGGCGGCACCACTGGGCCGTAGTGGGATGTGGAGTACGCAAAACCCACTACAGCCCAGTGCATCTATTTTCTTGTGTTGGTTGTATTTCTACTTGATGCAAAATCCAGTGCACTGGGCCGTAGTGGGGTAGGACATGTGCAGACCCCACTACAGCCCAGTGCATCCCTTTTCTTGTGTTAGTTGTATTTCCACTTGAAACAGTATTCAGTGCATGGGCCGTAGTGGGATATGCATGAGAAAAAGCCCACTAAGCCAAGTGCATCTCATTTGTCGTGTTAGTTGTCTTTCGACTTGATACAGTATTCGGTTGCACGGCCGTAGTGGGGTAAGAATGTGAAAGCCCACTAAGCCAGTGCATCTCATTTCTTGTTTATTGTATTTCCCTTGAATTAAAAATCAGTGCACTGGGCCGTAGTGGTATGAAATATGAAGACCCACTACGGCGCAGTACATTCTTTTCCTTATGCTAGTTGCAAACTTTTCCCCTATCATCATCATATTAACAATGTATATATTATATTAACAATCATATAACAATATACCACCCGTTGTTTTTAACGTACAGTCATGTTCAAAAAACAAAGGGTACAGTACAGGAAGGCTTATCGCCGCTTTTATTTCGCTTGCGCTATTGCATAGTTGCGGACTCGGCTTCGCCCGTTTGAAAGAGTGATCCAGCGCATCATTCTTTTCCCCCTGTTATTCAGTTTCGTTATACAAATTAAAAATCATCTTTAATTTTGATTTGCAATTAACTCACTCGATTACTCCATGATTAGACGGTATATGGTCCTAAAACGTTTGAAGTTTCAAGTTTACTATTTCATCTTGATGAAATATTATTCGTTTTAAGATGTGTTTCACAATGTTATTTTAACTTATATATTTTTTTGTTCCGTATTTTGTCTTTTATCTTGTATAATATTTAAAATGATCAGCATTTTAGCTTATCACAGAACTAAATGACGAGAAACGTGCATAAACGGCTTGCGATATTAGAAAAAAAACACAGATAAATATATTCCTTGATACTGGCATACTAGTGTCATTATTTAAGTCTCTGTCGTGTAAGAATGTTCTATTTTTTTTACATAAGTTGTAATTAATATTAATTTAATTTTAAAATTAAAACTACAATAACAGATTAGACAGATTTTAATTTCATTTCTTCCAATAACAATGAATTTCTAGTTCTAATATGACATTAGAAATAAAGAAAAAAACTTGGTTGAATTTGCAAATCAAAATCAAAGATGATTTTTAATTTCCTATAACGAAACTGATAGCAAGGGCGAAGAATGATGCGCTGGATCACTCCTTTCAAACGCCGAAAGCGAGTCCGGCAACTATGCCATAGCGCAAGCGAAATAAAGCGGCGATAAGCCCTTCCTGTACTGTACCCTTTTTTTGAACATGACTGTACATAACACTTATTTTCTTAGTTCTGCAGAAATATTTTTGGCTGGAAATAAGCCATGGCGGCGCAGTACAATGTTGCCGGCAACACAGTGGGAATTCGTTACGAAGCGGAGACAACCGCAGTGAGTTGAGTTGAGATGGTTTTTTGGCGACATGAAACTCTGGTGAGTCTCTTGGGCGCCCTGTCCGTTTGTTCTGCTTGGTTTCTGGTTTGACTGGTAGATGTCGTATCATTCGAATTATCTTATTGAGATACACCTTAGTGCGTTTCCCTTTGGTGGGGAGGGTTTTCTTCCTTTTTTTATTTTTTTTTTTTTTTTTTTTGTGCTTGTTGTGTTTGTTATTTTTTTTTCTTTTTTTTTTTTTTTTTGGTACTGGATATTTATTTCAGTTAATTGGATTCCTTTCCCTCTGTGAGGAACTCGCAGGGTTTGCTCACGTCTGGGGGGTTTGTGCAAATAGGAATTGGCTGTGCGTTGGGTGTTGTCCTAGTAAAGAAAAATGCAGTTAGTGGAGTTCAGGTATTTGCCCGTTTGTTAAGGAAGTAGCACAAAGCATCGCGGATACTAAATTGTCGGTTTTTGTTAATGGAGTCATTCAGCCGAAGAGGTTTGGATGTCAAAAGGCACCGATCGGCCATAAGTTTGCTTTTAGTCTGGCTCTCTCTTCACTGAAGGAGGTGCAGTGAGCAGGAAGTGCTCCACTCATCCTCCTCCGCGTGCAGTGCACACATTTTTCGTCAGGTTCGTCGTCATCAGTGTTTCCACCACGTTGGAAGCCTGATTTTAGGTTGTAGATCTATCTTGTTGTGCCCGACCTTAGTCGGAACAGGCTTGCTCTAGTTTCCTATTTTGGTGAGAGTGCCAAGGTCTGGCTTTGAGGGCTCCTGTGGCTTGGATGTATGTATTGGTTGTGTATTTGTCTTTGACCAGGTTGAGGTAGTTTTCTGTAACGTTGTTTGTTACTTGTTTCCTCCACGCTGTGAAATCGAATTGTCGGGAAGATGAGGTCCGTTTGCTAGGGAGGCTGTTTTGGCGTCCCCATCCACTATTTCGTTTCCTTGGATTCCAGCATGACTTGGAACCCACAGGAATTGATTAGTTTGTTTTTGGTATAGACTTTTTGAAGGAGGACTGTATTTGCATGACGATGTCTTGATGCTGTTTGGAAAGGGGTTTTGAATCATTCTTAGTGCTGTTTTGCTGTCGGTTATGATGCAGATTTGGGTTCTTCTAGTTCGCTCGAGTATTCTATTGCCCCATGATGGCGTATAGCTCAGCGAATACTATGCTTTCCCTAGCTGGGAGGGGAAAAGTGAGTGTACATTTTTTTGTGCGTGTAGAACGCTGCACCTGTACGTTTGTTTGGACATTTCGACCATCTGTGTAGAGTAGTTGAATCTCTGTAGTGAGTTGTTAAGAAAGCATTGAAGGCGTTTCTAATTTCGTGATCGTAGTGATAGATCTAGGGGATCTAACGAGTTCTTTACTATTGGGGTTTGTGCCATTCCATGGGGGTTCTGGGGGTGGGGTTCTTGCAGTATTCTGACGGGTCAGGTATCGGGATTGAGAATTTCTCGCAGGTTTGTGGAACTTTGTCAAGCCGGTGTGTTTAGGCGGTTGTAACTGTTTTGTGCTTTGGTTTTAGCGTCGGGGTTTACTAAGAACGAGTTGATGTGTTCCTGATGAGTGTTTTCCAAAGTATATTGCAAGTTGGTCTCTCTGTGCTCTTCTAGAGGTAGGATTCCGTATCTATGTGTAGGATCGGGATTGGGTTGAGTTCCTGCCATTGCAGATTAGTCTTAGGCTTTGTTCTGTACCTTCTGGAGCTTTTCCTTCATCGATTTGACGCTGATTCGAAGACGACACTGCCGTAGTCAAGTTTTGCCCTGATGTATTGGGTGTATATTCGGATCAGCGTCTTTCCCTCAGGTCTATGTTTTCCCCTACTAGAAATTTGATTATTTGTAGTCTACGCGAGCATCGGCTACAAGGTAGTCTATGTGGTGTTTCCACGTGAGCTTTTCATACCATATCACCCGAGTACCCTTGCTGTGCGCACAACCCGGATTTCGGTGTTGTGCATGGATAGCTTGGGGATTGGGCTTTCAATTTCCTCGTGAACATCATTGCGTTCGTTTTGGGGATATTAAATTTAAAATTCCAGATTTTTGCCCAGTCTTCAACCCTGTATATGTACTCTGTAATTCTGCTGAAATAACCTCAGTTGTGGGCCCTCTCGCCCATACTGTCAGATCATCCGCAAATTGGCCGATCCCTCCGATCTGATCACGGATTCTTGGAAGTCTCTAGTGGCTATGTTAAATAATAGGGGCTCAGTACTGACCCTTGAGGAGTCCTGCGTTGACGGTCTCTGGTCGACTCTGTGTTATTTGCAAAGACAAAGAAGTTTCTCCCTTTTGTATATTCTGACAGGAACTTGAGCAGGGACCATTTATACCTATTTTCGTCAGTTTGTATAGTAGTCCTTCCAGCACACCGTATCATAAGCCTTTCTAGGTCAAAGAATATGGCTACGAGATTTCTTTTTGAGAAAGTATGTCTTATCTCGTTTTCTAATTTCGTCAGAATGTCTATCGCGGATCTCTTCCTGCGGAATCCATTCTGTGTGGGGAAGGAAGAGGTTGCTCTCGCAGTGAACTCAAGTCTCTATTTACCATTTCTCCATCACTTTTGCCACGCACGATAGAAGCTTATGGGCCTATATGCACCGGGTCCCAGGGATCTTTACCCTTTTTGAAAATCGGTATAATTTTGAGGTTTTCCAGGACTGCGGAGGGTTCCTGTGCCCATATATCGTTGATAACGTGGAGTAGGACGGTTTGGAATCTTGGGGTAGGCGTTGAGCATTGCGTTATGGATCCTGTCCTGGCCCATCGCTGTGTCTTTGAGAGTTTTAAGGCTCTCCTGGAGTTCGGTTATTGAGAATGGCTTGTTTATGTTGTTTGTGTCTTGATTGAATGCGTTTTGGATTGCTTGGTTGATTGAGTTGTTGTGGTGGGTCTCGGATTGTTTTGGTTTGGAAGTTAGCTTCGTAGAAATCTGCTAATGTTTCTACAATGTTATGATTTTCCCTCAGTTTGAACCTGTGGATCTCGGACCCCTGTATCGTTCGGTTTTGATTCGTCAATCTGGGTTAGATTTTTTCCTAACAAAGTTCCATATTTGCTGGAATTTGAGTGGAAAGAGAGACCGTTGCAGAAATTTCCATGATTCTTTCGCATCTGTTTTAATTTTCCTTCTTTGAGAGCTCTAGTTTCTTCACTCGTTCTATTTTCATGGGTTGGGAGGCTAAGTATTCCTCCATGCCTTTTTGGTTTGGGCTATTAGTTTCAGTCCCTCGTTAGTCACCCCAAATAAAGTTTTTCTCCTACGTGATGGCGGTTTCCTGTGGTATGTGGGATGAACTGCTCGCTTGCGTTTAGGATGCTACTTACGAGCCACTCATATGTCCAGTTATTCTCTGGTGTGTCCCCATTTCGTCAAGTGTTCGTCCCCAATCTCCCATTTAGCTCTATTAAGGTGCCACCTGAATTGGTTGGTAGGTTGATTTGTTGTTTCATACTCGAGGTTGTGACACTGGAAGGTGGTCACTCCCTAAGTACGGCCTGTTTCTATTTGTATTAGTGGAGAAGGTCGGGTGACGACAGCACTAGGTCTGGTGTCGTGAGAGGAAGGATGTGCCTACGTAGTGGTTCCAGGTCGGGGATTGCAAATGTTCCAGTTGTCTGACTCTAGTAGGAGCTCTGAGATTTTTATGCGGCGGAATTTTGGACTGCTTTAGTGTCCCATAGTGGATGGTGGGCATTAAAGTCTCCTATAATTAGGAAGCTGTTTTGTAGGAGTTACTAAGTGAGTTCAAGTCAGCAGTTGTTAGGTAGTCTGAATGGGGTTGTAGACTAAGATAACTGAAGCGTCTTTTGTGGGTTAATTCTCCACTCAATGCCCAGGACTTCGGTCCGCGTGTCTGGGGGAGTTGGATTTGAATTTGCTCTACGTCTAGGGTGTTTTTCGTGTATAACGCAATGCCCCCGTAGCCATCCGGTCTGTTTTTGAATACTACGTTGTACCCAGGGATTGTTTGGCGCTCCTTTGACCACCCCACCAAGTTTCACAGATTCCGATTAGTTCTGGTTGCTTTGTACAATTAGGTTTTTAAGTTCTATGGTTTTCGTTTGGTTAAGGCTGCGTGCGTTCCAGAGGACAATTCTAACCATTAAAAGAAGTCTGCGTCAGCTAGTTGTCCTTCTGGTAGTGTGAGGGTTGTTAACTGTATTTGTTTTACGGTTTCCAGAATGTTCTCTAGGTCGAATGTTATTTTCGTTTGATTTCTAAGAATTTCGAGGAGTAGTTTTGGGAGTGAAGGGTGGTTCAAATTTTTAGGATTAGCCCCATGACACATGATGCCAGTAATATATCTGACATCGAGACAGATTCTTGGTTGGGTTTCTCTTTGGTTTCTGAATTTGGGGGTTTGTTCCTTGCATGTATTTATCGGGATCGTGGTATCGTTTGTCTGTGGATTCTTTGTTGGTTCTCTGGACTGGTGGACTGGTGGTTGGGTACACTTTGGTTTGTTGGTTGTCGCTTCACTTTCTGAACTGTGGTAGACCACTGTGTGAGGCTTCTTTGTAAGATAGGTTTCGGTTAGTTTGGATTCGCAGGACTTGGGTGGCTTTTGCAATTTTAGGGCATGTTTTGGCATTGGCCGCGTGGGCCCTCCGCAGTTGGCGCATTTCAGGTTTAATCTGTCTGTTCTAGAAGGGCATTCTGCCTCGTTGTGGGGGATGCACAGAAAAGGCACTTTTTTTCTTTTTTGCATGAGTGCTGCGTGTGCCTTAGCCCTGGCAGTTGTAGCACCGTATTGGTTTCTCTATGTACTCCGCAGTTCGTTTTACCTCATAGAATAGGGTCACTTTTTCTGGTACATTACTTGAGGCGAAAGTTGCTACAACTTTCGGGATTGGGTTTTCTTAAGGGTCTCGTCAATTCTAAAGAGTCTCCGAACGCTGACTGCTGGGAGTTGGTTGTTTTTTAGTTCCTCGAGGATTTCCTCCTCCGTCCAGTTGATATTCACTCCTAGAATAATCCCCGTGCATTTGCCTTCCTTCGCTGGTTTCCTGGGTTTACCTCTTTCCCTACTAGTGTCTTAATGTTCAGGAGTAGTTTCTTTGTAGCGGGTTTTGGGGAAGACAATTAAATCTCCCATAGTGGGGTGAATGTTGATTTTTTCTACTTCTTCGTTTAATTGATTTTTAAGGTCTGTCCAAATCTTTACCCTGTCTTTAGCTGGGATGCTGTTGAAAGTTATATCTTTTTCCGTGAAACGGAAGATGATTGGCCATTTACCATAATCAGGGTCCCCTGCTGTATTGTTGTCCCTGAAAGATTTAGCAAATGCATTTTCGATTTCCATGAATTCTTCCCTTTGTTTCTCCTTGATTTGACCGGATCGGAGCCTTTTATTTGAGCCCACGGTAATCCATGGCCCTCGGGTCCTCCCCACCTGTCGCCCCCATCATGGGATGCTCGGGTTGGGCAGCAATGGTAACGGAGGAGGAGAAAAAAAAAAAAAAAAAAAAAAAAAAAAAAAAAAAAAAAAGAAAGAAAGAAAGAAAGAAAGAGAAAGAAATGAAGAATGGAGGACTGAAAGTTTAACGTTAATTTATTTCTATCGATGCTTTGCGCTATGATCTACTATTAATTTGTTAGTATTTACTTGTGCAACTTGGGGTGCTGACGTTGGCTGGAGGTTATAGACCCTGTGCACAAAAGCTAGGGGGTGGAGTTAAGTGAGTGTCCGCCATATTGGAGGGCAGCTGACCGAGCGGTTGGCTTGTTTACGTGTCTGTACTCTCTTCCAAAAATGTAGGGAAATTTGCCTTCAGAATTGTAGGCGAATCGGCTTCCAGAAAATAAGTAGGAAAATTTTGCCTAAGTTGAAAGTAGGATTTTGTTTCTACAAAATGTAGACTTATCGTCAACAAAATTTAGACTAATTTCCTTCAAAAAGTGGTCTTCCTGCCTTCAAAAACTAGGCTTATTCCTTACAAAATGTAGGCTTTTTCAGAACTGCTACGCAGCTGAAAATCGTTACTTGCAGGGTTTTATCGATAGTTTTATCGATGTTCGAATTCTATCGATATATTTCATGTTTCGATTTATAATCTTCGATTACACTTTTTTCTAAATTTCTTTTATGGTATCGATCGGTACTGTACTTGATAACTGATGGATATCGATATCGGTTTTACGGATGCAAATGAACAGAAATTTTGCGCGGTTTAAAATAGAAAAACAACAAATCAATTTATTTCACTATAACGATTATACAAATCATAAAGTCAAAGGGAAGATCAGTGAATGGCAGATCAAGTATGACACAATGAAATGAAATTTACGAAATCCAACTTTGGGTTACAATCGACGTATATTTTATGAATTTTTCAAATGTTTATGCCAAAATATTTGTTATTTCAGTTAACCGCACACAGTCTCAGTTGTTGACTTCTAGTTACTAGGAAATTACAAGAAAAAAATAAATCTGTTCTGATATAAATTACATTCAAGGCGAAGTTCACCACCACGTGCAAGTCTACTTCACTTTGGAATGTGCACAAACAAAATGATAGTGAACTTCTGTCCAGTAACGAAATAGCATATAGAAGTAGTTTCCTTCCATTCACATTTGAATAACTCTTAGACACGACAATCAAGATGCATTAAAAACCACTGAACAGATTGGCACTGCCATTACACATCTTATAGGTCTTGATTGCATTTGCAGACTGATCTTGGGCAATCGTTGGGCCACGTGGCCCACAGTTCCAGAATCAACTACTAAAATGTAGCAATTAAAACTACAAGAATGTATGGTTTTATCCCTAAATTTTTTGTAGGGGAATAAAAGGCTACATTTCTATAATTCAGTACTTAATGTAGCGTAATTAGTGCTATAATATTGTAGGCTTTTTTTCCTATATATTTATACGAAAACTTTTGACTACATTTTTTAGAAGCGTCTACTAAATGTAGGTATTAACCCTACAAAAACATAGGGTTTGTTTACCTACATTATTGTAGACCATGATTTTCCTACATTATCCCAATCGACTAATCAATGTAGGTAAAAAAATCCTACAATTGTAAAACGAGTACTATATGTAGGCATTTACCCAATAGAGATGTAGCATTTCTTTGCCTAAATTTGTTTAGGGTTTCATTTCCCTACATTTTTGGAAGAGAGTACAGTATTCAAATGGGATATTATTTGTTTTATTTTTGTACTATAATGGCCTAAACCAAAAGTAACATTTCAGAAAGCCTCATTATTCCTTTTTATCGTAATAAAAATGGAGAAACGATCAAACGAAATGCTCAACTAATCAGAAAATAATTCAAGAAAAAAAGATACTCTTTATGGCTGGAACATGGTTGCAGATGAAAAAGCTTCAAACGTTTCAATGGCCAGTTTTACATACGGTAAACGAACGTAAAACTTTCTTTGAATTACGTGATCATGGAATAAAACGTCCAGGTTAACCTCAAAACTTCATGAGGAACGCATTCCCAACAGGACCTTCCTTGGAAATACACGCTCGATTGCTTGAAAACGCGATCAGCCTTGATAATTTTGCTAAGCCTTTTATATGACCTATTGCTTCTTTATTTAATTCTGGGGAATTAAAAATTTGAATTCCCAGGAATAGACTTACCATCTTACAGGATCATTCTACCAAGACTTGTCACCACAGTAACCCGTGAGAGACGTCGCTTTGATACAAAGAAAATGTTGTTTTTAAATCCTTAGCTGATTCAGCATTTAAAATAAAATGGAGAAGAAGGGCTTTTTATTAATGTTAAATTTTGGTTGACCATCAAGTAAAACATGACACAAAATATTCTATTCGACTGCCGCACAGCAATGTAAACAAGCCTACCGCTCGATCAGCTGCCCTCCAACATGGCGGACACCCACTTAACTCCACCCCCTAGCTTTTGTGCACAGGGTCTATATCCAAAGGTTGGTAGGCTGAGGGCACTGTTTTTAGGCACGTCATTTCCCTTTAACTGTCAAACTGGGAATTGACAACCGCAGTGCCAAATGAGGCATATTTCATAATATTTCATCACGGGGTATAGGGACCTTATTCCCAAAAGACCTCTGTAGACCACTCCCTCTCTACTACGGACACTCGTATAAAATAACCTTATCAATGAATCGACTCGAAAATACCTCTAAAAATCGCCAAAAAAATCAGAGAAACAATTTGATACCCAGAAAAGTTAAAAATTTTAATAAATGCATTTTATAAAAGTGTCCGCTATAGTGAGGTGCACCTTTTTGGGAATAGGCCCTATTGTCAACCGGGCCCGACCGCGCAAATTGTCCACACACCTGCGTTCTCTCTACTTTCGTATTAAACCGCTGCTCCCGCCTAATGAGAAAATATTTTAAAAAAATTCCCCAACAAAATATTATAATAAAGTTATAAATATATGTAATTATTATTTAATTTTCGTATGATGAAAAGTCTTAAAGTCCTTCTAAAAAATCATGGAAATCTAGATACAATCTGTTCCATTGAGTGAAAAAGTGGAAAACAGTTCCATATTCTGCCGCTAGATGGCGTTACGCTCTACGGAAAATTTGGGAAAACTATCTCAAAATTAAGAAATTATTTATATTACATGTTATAAAATGTAATCTAACGTAATAAAATATTTTAATAAAAAATTTAAAATTTATTTTATTAGAATTTTTTGTTAAGAAGCCACTCGAGTCGGCCCGAGCGACAGCGGGAAGTCCTCGTTCCCGCAGAAGTTGTCGTTGGAGGCTCTAATATTATTCGTTTTTTTTTTTTCTCTCGCTTTCGTGTGATAGACACGAAGCAATTTAAATGAGAAATACTGAATTAGTCCTTTGGAAACCTTATAAATAGTATTTCGTGGCTAAAAGACCCAGAAGCAAAAGTATTGTTTTATCCTCATGCAGAGGCAATTAGCGAAAACAAGCAAGTATTATTTTCTGACATTCTCTTTGGTCCGAATAACAATTCATGGGATTCATAAGCCAGTTTATTGAGGATTAAATTGGTCCTTTTTGTTTTGTTTTGTTTCTTCTGGAATTTAATACAGAAATACGAAACAAATAGAACGCTGCAAGTTGTCCAGTATGTTCTTACTTTGCAGGGATTTTCCCTGAAAAAGGGGAAGATGGGGTCAGAAGAGGGAAAAATACGAGACGAGGAAAAAGTTGAAATGTGGAAGTATATTCTTACAATCTAGAACGGAGGGGGAAAAAGGGAAAATAAGGGAAGAGAAAGAAGGGGAAATGTGGAAGTACAGCCTTACGTTCTAGTATACGGAAAGGGAAAAGGGATAAATAAGGGAAGAGAGGAAAAGGGAAAATGTGGAAGTATAGTCTTACATTCCAGTACGGAGGGGAAAAAGGGAAAATACGGAAGTACAGCCTTACATTCTAGTATACGGAGGGGAAAAGGGAAAATAAGGGAGGAGGAGGAAAAGGGAAATGTGGAAGTACAGTCTTACATTCTAGTACAGAAGGGGAAAAGGGGAAAACAAGAGAAGTGGAAAAAGGGAAATGTGGAAGTATATAGCCTTACGTTCTAGTATACGGAGAGGGAAAAGGGAGAAATAAGGGAGGAGGGAAAAGGGGAAACAAGTTTTCCCCATCAAGACTTTTTTTAAGACCTAAACTCGGTGAGTTCTTGTTGAATTATTATTATTACATAAAATATTAATGAAATATTATGTAATTATAATTGAAGATGATTTTGATGGATTTTTTATAGAAGATGTTACGTTGATATGCAAATGAAGAGAAACTTCAAGAATGCTCCATGTCAAATTGTTTGTTATTGGATTAGACGGACAGGACAAAGGGAATCATGGAATCAAGAATCATAGAAGAATCTTCAAAGAATCTCTCAGCGTTTCCACTTCCAGTTTCCCCTTTCCCCCTCCTTTACTTATTTTCCCCTTTTCCCCCTCCGTATTCACACGTTTGGATGATCTTTCTAACTGTTGGTTGATTAAAAGTCATTTCTGAAGTTCGAGAACCACTGGGGACAGATTCACGTGACGCTTCCTCCGTTCCGTCATAATCATCCTAAATCATCAATTTCTCAATGCAACATTCCCTTTTGACATATTCGTGACATGTGCTTTTATTATTCTTCTTATTATTATTATACCTAATATCATTAGGTATCCTGATAGTGATATTGTCATGATATTCTATTTGTCGGGTGGTCAGTTTTCCACGGTAGTTTAACCACATATCGGTCCTTCTCCTTCACAATAGAATCTTTACAATAATGTTCAAGAAATTCAGAGTGGCTGGAGGTTTCTTCGGGATGAATGCCTATTGACTCGGTTGTCCATAAGGTTTCGGTTTGCTTCTCCAGATCCGCGAAAGTACTAACGAAAAGGACTGAGGTCGAGTTGTTTTGATGGTCTTGGAGTGGTCCCGAAAGCAAGTACCCTAGACTAGAGCTAACAGCGGTTGGTCCAGGACCTCTTATTATTTCATCGCCCACGAAGGTCCAATAAAAATCGGCTCCGATTAAGATGTCCACTACGAAGAATTCAGCACAAGGGTTAGGATGAGCGAGAGATAACGATTTTAGGTACGGCAGTTTCTGCAATTCGCTCGAAGAATATAGTTGCAATGGAGCTGTAATTTGAGGAACTTCAGCCACGGTTATGGGAACAGGGTTTCCAGATTTTTCCAATATGTCCAGTTTAAATAGGTTAAGGTCTCTTCTTACAGCGTTTTTCTCTCCAAAGCAGCAGATTCTAGTTGACAGTTGTGAAGATGGCAGAAGTTCTAGCTGTTTTCTAAAGTTGGAAGAGATGAAAGATCTTTGTGCTCCTTCATCGAACAAGATGTTCGCTCTGTAGACTTTGTTGTTTACTTTGACAAAAGCTACTGCAGTTTTCAAGACAATGTTTGAAGTAGGTTTCAGTTCCATACCAAGAAGCTGAGTGGATTCGGTATCCATACTGGTTGTTGCTTGTAGTTCTGAAGAGTTAACGAGGTTGACTGTAGTCGAAGTAGCTGAGGTTGACTGCCTATTCTCCAAGCTCGGAATGGTGTTCGAATCAATTCTGACATTGGGTGCAAAGTCACGATGAAGTGCAGTGTGATGCCTCCGATGACAAATTTGGCAAGAGTATTTCGATCGACAGTCTTGTGCTCTATGGTTAGATCCGCTAAGGCAATTGAAGCAAAGATTCTTTTCCCGAACAAATTTTTCGCGATCCTCGTACCTAGTTAACTTAGTACATCTACTCGATTGATGATTTCCATTGCAGAAGATACAGTTAGTCTTTTGGTTTGTTTGAATGACGCTCAACGCAGATGCTGCAGCTGGGGTAGAAGTTTTGTTTGACGAACGAAAAGTGTCACCATGATTTCGATGTTCTGAAGCCGGCTTGTTGAATTCCAATGTCTGACTCGACTCAAGTATCTGGATTTCTGTCTTCAGCGCCTTCCTCAACTCATCTAGGCTCCAGTCAACTACTCGACTGTCCCTCGATAGGTTCCGTTTGGTGTCTGTGGTAAGTTTGTCCAGCAGTATACATACCAAGAGGTCTCCATAACTATCCGGAGTTTTGCCTAACGCTTCAAGTCCGCGAATGTAGGTTTCCAAGGTGTCGTAAAACTTTCGCAGATCCGATAGGTTGTTGTTAGCTTTAGGCAGATTGTACAGAGCCCTCATATAGGCAGCGATGATTTTGGGAGTTTGTCCAAAACGTTCCTTCAGAAGATCGATAGCTTTAGCGTAGTTCTCATTTGTCAGGCTTAACCCTTCAATAGTTGCCGCTGCTTCCTTCTCCACAAGCGATTTCAAATAGTTGAACTTCGATACGTTAGGAAGGCTGCTATCATTGTGTACTTCGCTTTCGAATGCGTCCCAGAAAGTTCTCCAAGATAACAGGTTGCCTGAAAACTGGGGCAAGGATAGTTTCGGAAGTTTAGCAGCATGCGATACGGTGCTTCTTTCGTTCAGATTTCTAGAAGATGGCTGAGCAGCGGGTTCAGTCGTAGTCTGACGCAAAGTTTCAATGCTGATTAAGATATCAGAAATTCGATCGCGAGTCTTCAAACGGTATTCGTCAGCGAGGTCGAGCTCTTCTACAAACTCTTTTTCTCCAGCAATGCCCGACAAAATGGATTCTTCAATTTCGTCGAAAGATTTGAGTTTGATGTCCAGTTGATCAACGATGTCCTTAAGTTTGACGATTTTGCTTGCGGTAGGTAGAGTCACATCGTTGATCATTTCATCCGCTCGATTGATTAGCTTATTAATAGTAGTTTTAGTTACACGACGAGATACCTTAGGGTCCCTGGTCGTTCCTGCCGATACAGCAACTTTACTCTCCTGATCAGACAGCATCTTGGATCCTGGTCACGGCACCAAAATGTAAGGAATTGAAGTTGGCCCTGCGTTGTGATTAGGGATAAAGCTTTCCAAGACCGTTGATCAAAGCTTTTAAGATTATGTATTTGCTGTTCGGTACGTACAGACTGATTGAAGATTGAACACTGATTGGGTTGACTAATTGGGGTCACCTTTATACCAGAGGAATAACTAGTTATTGCGACACTGTCACACGCGTAATTACTCAATGTGTTTCTATGAAAGTTGCAAAAGTTTCAGTTTCTTCGTTGGCAGGTACGACTCCAGTTAAGTTCACCTTCTCTTCAACAGCTTCGCTTCCAGGCCATTCGTTATGATTAGTTAACCAGGAGGGTCCGTTTCGCCAGAGGGAAGTCGTTAATTCAATGGTAGGTACACCTCTGGTACATAGATCCGCCGGATTATGCTTGGTAGGGCAATAGTTCATTTCCATATTGAGGTCACTGCAAATTGTGGTAATTTCTTTGACTCGCTTCCTGACAAAGATGTTTTTGATTTCACGTTGCTTCATCCAGGCGAGTACTATTTGCGAATCCGTCCATGCATAAAAATTTAGCTTCATCCTTTCATGCGAAATAGCTTTTTTCACGTAAACAGCCAGTCTAGCAGCGATGACTAGTCCCATTAGTTCAAGTTGTGGTACAGTTAGTGCTTTAAGTGGAGCTACCCTGGCTTTCGACATGACGAGTCCTGATTCACTTCCTTGGACTAGATAGACGGCGGCTCCGTAAGCATGTTGGCTAGCGTCTGCAAAAACGTGGAGTTCCACGGGTCTTCCGGACGGAAAGGTAAACAGCGCCGTGGCCATTTCAGATTCAAGGCAGTGGTCATTTCCTTTGTGACTAAAATCCATTCTTCGCTAAGTTGAGGGGGAAGCGCGGTGTCCCAATCAAGGTCCTGTTTCCAGAGTTTCTGAAGGAATCTTTTAGCTTGTATTACGACGGGCGAAAGAAATCCCAAGGGATCGAATATCCTAGCGGTTTGTTGTAGAATTTGTCGCTTCGTCAAGCTTTCTGACGAGATGTTTCGAATAGGAAAACTCAGATCATCCACTTTCGGATTCCACAACACTCCGAGTACCTTTGTAGTTTCCTCTTTCGCCGATGTTTCCTCCGCGCTTGATACGTTGTTTAGTGTCTTAGAGTTTGAAACCCAACTTCGTAAGTTCATTCCGGCATCTTTGAAGATTCTTCGAGATGCGTGATAAAAGTTTGTCAATTCATCCTCGTTGTCCATACTTGTCGCCACGTTATCAACGTACAGATTTTGTTTGAGATCAGCAGCTACATCGCTTTGCGAAAGAGAAAGGTGTTTCCATACAACGGCATTTAAGATGAAAGGAGAACTGGTGGCTCCAAAAAGTACGACTTTGAACCGATAGCAAGTAAGTTTCGAATCCGGATTGAAAGGGTCGTCTGGCCATAAAAAGCGTACGAAATTTTGGTCGTCCTGGTGAAGTCCGATGTGAAGGAAGGCTTTCTCGATATCAGCGACACAGGCAAATTTTCCAAGACGAAAACGAATTAAGATTTGCGTCAGATCGTTTTGCAAGGGTGGGCCAGCTTCCAAACAATCGTTAAGGCTAGGAAGGTCAGGAGCGGCTCTACAAGAGCAATCGAATACGATACGAAGCGGCGTCGAAGAGGATTCTTTGAGAACGGCACGATGAGGAATATAGTGGGTTCCAGAAACAGTAGATCGGAAATCTGGCACATGCTCTATAAAACCTCGAGACTTCTGATCCATAATTACCGAATGATAGGTCTGAAGAAGGTTTTGATCCCGACGAAGTTTCTTCCAGAGGTTTAAGGTACGCTTCTCTGCAACTTCTAAGTTAGATGGGAGGGTCGGGTGGTCAGTTTTCCACGGTAGTTTAACCACATATCGGTCCTTCTCCTTCACAATAGAATCTTTACAATAATGTTCAAGAAATTCAGAGTGGCTGGAGGTTTCTTCGGGATGAATGCCTATTGACTCGGTTGTCCATAAGGTTTCGGTTTGCTTCTCCAGATCCGCGAAAGTACTAACGAAAAGGACTGAGGTCGAGTTGTTTTGATGGTCTTGGAGTGGTCCCGAAAGCAAGTACCCTAGACTAGAGCTAACAGCGGTTGGTCCAGGACCTCTTATTATTTCATCGCCCACGAAGGTCCAATAAAAATCGGCTCCGATCAAGATGTCCACTACGAAGAATTCAGCACAAGGGTTAGGATGAGCGAGAGATAACGATTTTAGGTACGGCAGTTTCTGCAATTCGCTCGAAGAATATAGTTGCAATGGAGCTGTAATTTGAGGAACTTCAGCCACGGTTATGGGAACAGGGTTTCCAGATTTTTCCAATATGTCCAGTTTAAATAGGTTAAGGTCTCTTCTTACAGCGTTTTTCTCTCCAAAGCAGCAGATTCTAGTTGACAGTTGTGAAGATGGCAGAAGTTCTAGCTGTTTTCTAAAGTTGGAAGAGATGAAAGATCTTTGTGCTCCTTCATCGAACAAGATGTTCGCTCTGAAGACTTTGTTGTTTACTTTGACAAAAGCTACTGCAGTTTTCAAGACAATGTTTGAAGTAGGTTTCAGTTCCATACCAAGAAGCTGAGTGGATTCGGTATCCATACTGGTTGTTGCTTGTAGTTCTGAAGAGTTAACGAGGTTGACTGTAGTCGAAGTAGCTGAGGTTGACTGCCTATTCTCCAAGCTCGGAATGGTGTTCGAATCAATTCTGACATTGGGTGCAAAGTCACGATGAAGTGCAGTGTGATGCCTCCGATGACAAATTTGGCAAGAGTATTTCGATCGACAGTCTTGTGCTCTATGGTTAGATCCGCTAAGGCAATTGAAGCAAAGATTCTTTTCCCGAACAAATTTTTCGCGATCCTCGTACCTAGTTAACTTAGTACATCTACTCGATTGATGATTTCCATTGCAGAAGATACAGTTAGTCTTTTGGTTTGTTTGAATGACGCTCAACGCAGATGCTGCAGCTGGGGTAGAAGTTTTGTTTGACGAACGAAAAGTGTCACCATGATTTCGATGTTCTGAAGCCGGCTTGTTGAATTCCAATGTCTGACTCGACTCAAGTATCTGGATTTCTGTCTTCAGCGCCTTCCTCAACTCATCTAGGCTCCAGTCAACTACTCGACTGTCCCTCGATAGGTTCCGTTTGGTGTCTGTGGTAAGTTTGTCCAGCAGTATACATACCAAGAGGTCTCCATAACTATCCGGAGTTTTGCCTAACGCTTCAAGTCCGCGAATGTAGGTTTCCAAGGTGTCGTAAAACTTTCGCAGATCCGATAGGTTGTTGTTAGCTTTAGGCAGATTGTACAGAGCCCTCATATAGGCAGCGATGATTTTGGGAGTTTGTCCAAAACGTTCCTTCAGAAGATCGATAGCTTTAGCGTAGTTCTCATTTGTCAGGCTTAACCCTTCAATAGTTGCCGCTGCTTCCTTCTCCACAAGCGATTTCAAATAGTTGAACTTCGATACGTTAGGAAGGCTGCTATCATTGTGTACTTCGCTTTCGAATGCGTCCCAGAAAGTTCTCCAAGATAACAGGTTGCCTGAAAACTGGGGCAAGGATAGTTTCGGAAGTTTAGCAGCATGCGATACGGTGCTTCTTTCGTTCAGATTTCTAGAAGATGGCTGAGCAGCGGGTTCAGTCGTAGTCTGACGCAAAGTTTCAATGCTGATTAAGATATCAGAAATTCGATCGCGAGTCTTCAAACGGTATTCGTCAGCGAGGTCGAGCTCTTCTACAAACTCTTTTTCTCCAGCAATACCCGACAAAATGGATTCTTCAATTTCGTCGAAAGATTTGAGTTTGATGTCCAGTTGATCAACGATGTCCTTCAGTTTGACGATTTTGCTTGCGGTAGGTAGAGTCACATCGTTGATCATTTCATCCGCTCGATTGATTAGCTTATTAATAGTAGTTTTAGTTACACGACGAGATACCTTAGGGTCCCTGGTCGTTCCTGCCGATACAGCAACTTTACTCTCCTGATCAGACAGCATCTTGGATCCTGGTCACGGCACCAAAATGTAAGGAATTGAAGTTGGCCCTGCGTTGTGATTAGGGATAAAGCTTTCCAAGACCGTTGATCAAAGCTTTTAAGATTATGTATTTGCTGTTCGGTACGTACAGACTGATTGAAGATTGAACACTGATTGGGTTGACTAATTGGGGTCACCTTTATACCAGAGGAATAACTAGTTATTGCGACACTGTCACACGCGTAATTACTCAATGTGTTTCTATGAAAGTTGCAAAAGTTTCAGTTTCTTCGTTGGCAGGTACGACTCCAGTTAAGTTCACCTTCTCTTCAACAGCTTCGCTTCCAGGCCATTCGTTATGATTAGTTAACCAGGAGGGTCCGTTTCGCCAGAGGGAAGTCGTTAATTCAATGGTAGGTACACCTCTGGTACATAGATCCGCCGGATTATGCTTGGTAGGGCAATAGTTCATTTCCATATTGAGGTCACTGCAAATTGTGGTAATTTCTTTGACTCGGTTCCTGACAAAGATGTTTTTGATTTCACGTTGCTTCATCCAGGCGAGTACTATTTGCGAATCCGTCCATGCATAAAAATTTAGCTTCATCCTTTCATGCGAAATAGCTTTTTTCACGTAAACAGCCAGTCTAGCAGCGATGACTAGTCCCATTAGTTCAAGTTGTGGTACAGTTAGTGCTTTAAGTGGAGCTACCCTGGCTTTCGACATGACGAGTCCTGATTCACTTCCTTGGACTAGATAGACGGCGGCTCCGTAAGCATGTTGGCTAGCGTCTGCAAAAACGTGGAGTTCCACGGGGTCTTCCGGACGGAAAGGTAAACAGCGCCGTGGCCATTTCAGATTCAAGGCAGTGGTCATTTCCTTTGTGACTAAAATCCATTCTTCGCTAAGTTGAGGGGAAGCGCGGTGTCCCAATCAAGGTCCTGTTTCCAGAGTTTCTGAAGGAATCTTTTAGCTTGTATTACGACGGGCGAAAGAAATCCCAAGGGATCGAATATCCTAGCGGTTTGTTGTAGAATTTGTCGCTTCGTCAAGCTTTCTGACGAGATGTTTCGAATAGGAAAACTCAGATCATCCACTTTCGGATTCCACAACACTCCGAGTACCTTTGTAGTTTCCTCTTTCGCCGATGTTTCCTCCGCGCTTGATACGTTGTTTAGTGTCTTAGAGTTTGAAACCCAACTTCGTAAGTTCATTCCGGCATCTTTGAAGATTCTTCGAGATGCGTGATAAAAGTTTGTCAATTCATCCTCGTTGTCCATACTTGTCGCCACGTTATCAACGTACAGATTTTGTTTGAGATCAGCAGCTACATCGCTTTGCGAAAGAGAAAGGTGTTTCCATACAACGGCATTTAAGATGAAAGGAGAACTGGTGGCTCCAAAAAGTACGACTTTGAACCGATAGCAAGTAAGTTTCGAATCCGGATTGAAAGGGTCGTCTGGCCATAAAAAGCGTACGAAATTTTGGTCGTCCTGGTGAAGTCCGATGTGAAGGAAGGCTTTCTCGATATCAGCGACACAGGCAAATTTTCCAAGACGAAAACGAATTAAGATTTGCGTCAGATCGTTTTGCAAGGGTGGGCCAGCTTCCAAACAATCGTTAAGGCTAGGAAGGTCAGGAGCGGCTCTACAAGAGCAATCGAATACGATACGAAGCGGCGTCGAAGAGGATTCTTTGAGAACGGCACGATGAGGAATATAGTGGGTTCCAGAAACAGTAGATCGGAAATCTGGCACATGCTCTATAAAACCTCGAGACTTCTGATCCATAATTACCGAATGATAGGTCTGAAGAAGGTTTTGATCCCGACGAAGTTTCTTCCAGAGGTTTAAGGTACGCTTCTCTGCAACTTCTAAGTTAGATGGGAGGGTCGGGTGGTCAGTTTTCCACGGTAGTTTAACCACATATCGGTCCTTCTCCTTCACAATAGAATCTTTACAATAATGTTCAAGAAATTCAGAGTGGCTGGAGGTTTCTTCGGGATGAATGCCTATTGACTCGGTTGTCCATAAGGTTTCGGTTTGCTTCTCCAGATCCGCGAAAGTACTAACGAAAAGGACTGAGGTCGAGTTGTTTTGATGGTCTTGGAGTGGTCCCGAAAGCAAGTACCCTAGACTAGAGCTAACAGCGGTTGGTCCAGGACCTCTTATTATTTCATCGCCCACGAAGGTCCAATAAAAATCGGCTCCGATCAAGATGTCCACTACGAAGAATTCAGCACAAGGGTTAGGATGAGCGAGAGATAACGATTTTAGGTACGGCAGTTTCTGCAATTCGCTCGAAGAATATAGTTGCAATGGAGCTGTAATTTGAGGAACTTCAGCCACGGTTATGGGAACAGGGTTTCCAGATTTTTCCAATATGTCCAGTTTAAATAGGTTAAGGTCTCTTCTTACAGCGTTTTTCTCTCCAAAGCAGCAGATTCTAGTTGACAGTTGTGAAGATGGCAGAAGTTCTAGCTGTTTTCTAAAGTTGGAAGAGATGAAAGATCTTTGTGCTCCTTCATCGAACAAGATGTTCGCTCTGTAGACTTTGTTGTTTACTTTGACAAAAGCTACTGCAGTTTTCAAGACAATGTTTGAAGTAGGTTTCAGTTCCATACCAAGAAGCTGAGTGGATTCGGTATCCATACTGGTTGTTGCTTGTAGTTCTGAAGAGTTAACGAGGTTGACTGTAGTCGAAGTAGCTGAGGTTGACTGCCTATTCTCCAAGCTCGGAATGGTGTTCGAATCAATTCTGACATTGGGTGCAAAGTCACGATGAAGTGCAGTGTGATGCCTCCGATGACAAATTTGGCAAGAGTATTTCGATCGACAGTCTTGTGCTCTATGGTTAGATCCGCTAAGGCAATTGAAGCAAAGATTCTTTTCCCGAACAAATTTTTCGCGATCCTCGTACCTAGTTAACTTAGTACATCTACTCGATTGATGATTTCCATTGCAGAAGATACAGTTAGTCTTTTGGTTTGTTTGAATGACGCTCAACGCAGATGCTGCAGCTGGGGTAGAAGTTTTGTTTGACGAACGAAAAGTGTCACCATGATTTCGATGTTCTGAAGCCGGCTTGTTGAATTCCAATGTCTGACTCGACTCAAGTATCTGGATTTCTGTCTTCAGCGCCTTCCTCAACTCATCTAGGCTCCAGTCAACTACTCGACTGTCCCTCGATAGGTTCCGTTTGGTGTCTGTGGTAAGTTTGTCCAGCAGTATACATACCAAGAGGTCTCCATAACTATCCGGAGTTTTGCCTAACGCTTCAAGTCCGCGAATGTAGGTTTCCAAGGTGTCGTAAAACTTTCGCAGATCCGATAGGTTGTTGTTAGCTTTAGGCAGATTGTACAGAGCCCTCATATAGGCAGCGATGATTTTGGGAGTTTGTCCAAAACGTTCCTTCAGAAGATCGATAGCTTTAGCGTAGTTCTCATTTGTCAGGCTTAACCCTTCAATAGTTGCCGCTGCTTCCTTCTCCACAAGCGATTTCAAATAGTTGAACTTCGATACGTTAGGAAGGCTGCTATCATTGTGTACTTCGCTTTCGAATGCGTCCCAGAAAGTTCTCCAAGATAACAGGTTGCCTGAAAACTGGGCAAGGATAGTTTCGGAAGTTTAGCAGCATGCGATACGGTGCTTCTTTCGTTCAGATTTCTAGAAGATGGCTGAGCAGCGGGTTCAGTCGTAGTCTGACGCAAAGTTTCAATGCTGATTAAGATATCAGAAATTCGATCGCGAGTCTTCAAACGGTATTCGTCAGCGAGGTCGAGCTCTTCTACAAACTCTTTTTCTCCAGCAATACCCGACAAAATGGATTCTTCAATTTCGTCGAAAGATTTGAGTTTGATGTCCAGTTGATCAACGATGTCCTTCAGTTTGACGATTTTGCTTGCGGTAGGTAGAGTCACATCGTTGATCATTTCATCCGCTCGATTGATTGCTTATTAATAGTAGTTTTAGTTACACGACGAGATACCTTAGGGTCCCTGGTCGTTCCTGCCGATACAGCAACTTTACTCTCCTGATCAGACAGCATCTTGGATCCTGGTCACGGCACCAAAATGTAAGGAATTGAAGTTGGCCCTGCGTTGTGATTAGGGATAAAGCTTTCCAAGACCGTTGATCAAAGCTTTTAAGATTATGTATTTGCTGTTCGGTACGTACAGACTGATTGAAGATTGAACACTGATTGGTTGACTAATTGGGGTCACCTTTATACCAGAGGAATAACTAGTTATTGCGACACTGTCACACGCGTAATTACTCAATGTGTTTCTATGAAAGTTGCAAAAGTTTCAGTTTCTTCGTTGGCAGGTACGACTCCAGTTAAGTTCACCTTCTCTTCAACAGCTTCGCTTCCAGGCCATTCGTTATGATTAGTTAACCAGGAGGGTCCGTTTCGCCAGAGGGAAGTCGTTAATTCAATGGTAGGTACACCTCTGGTACATAGATCCGCCGGATTATGCTTGGTAGGGCAATAGTTCATTTCCATATTGAGGTCACTGCAAATTGTGGTAATTTCTTTGACTCGGTTCCTGACAAAGATGTTTTTGATTTCACGTTGCTTCATCCAGGCGAGTACTATTTGCGAATCCGTCCATGCATAAAAATTTAGCTTCATCCTTTCATGCGAAATAGCTTTTTTCACGTAAACAGCCAGTCTAGCAGCGATGACTAGTCCCATTAGTTCAAGTTGTGGTACAGTTAGTGCTTTAAGTGGAGCTACCCTGGCTTTCGACATGACGAGTCCTGATTCACTTCCTTGGACTAGATAGACGGCGGCTCCGTAAGCATGTTGGCTAGCGTCTGCAAAAACGTGGAGTTCCACGGGTCTTCCGGACGGAAAGGTAAACAGCGCCGTGGCCATTTCAGATTCAAGGCAGTGGTCATTTCCTTTGTGACTAAAATCCATTCTTCGCTAAGTTGAGGGGAAGCGCGGTGTCCCAATCAAGGTCCTGTTTCCAGAGTTTCTGAAGGAATCTTTTAGCTTGTATTACGACGGGCGAAAGAAATCCAAGGGATCGAATATCCTAGCGGTTTGTTGTAGAATTTGTCGCTTCGTCAAGCTTTCTGACGAGATGTTTCGAATAGGAAAACTCAGATCATCCACTTTCGGATTCCACAACACTCCGAGTACCTTTGTAGTTTCCTCTTTCGCCGATGTTTCCTCCGCGCTTGATACGTTGTTTAGTGTCTTAGAGTTTGAAACCCAACTTCGTAAGTTCATTCCGGCATCTTTGAAGATTCTTCGAGATGCGTGATAAAAGTTTGTCAATTCATCCTCGTTGTCCATACTTGTCGCCACGTTATCAACGTACAGATTTTGTTTGAGATCAGCAGCTACATCGCTTTGCGAAAGAGAAAGTGTTTCCATACAACGGCATTTAAGATGAAAGGAAACTGGTGGCTCCAAAAAGTACGACTTTGAACCGATAGCAAGTAAGTTTCGAATCCGGATTGAAAGGGTCGTCTGGCCAAAAAAGCGTACGAAATTTTGGTCGTCCTGGTGAAGTCCGATGTGAAGGAAGCTTTCTCGATATCAGCGACACAGGCAA